>APFE030278456.1:0-10038 GCA_000404065.3 Pinus taeda
ATTTCATATGATAATTAAACCCCTTTACCATGCAACATCTATACAAAAACAAATCCAACATAGTCTATGATGCCTTCATGTGTAAAGGGATAAATTTGTACTTCCCTTGGTCCGTTATAACTGTTACAAATCAGGTGAAGGATTTGGAACTGAGGGCGTGAACACTGCAAACTCTCAAGATGCTGGAGAACAAGAGGTTCCCTAGATTCCAATTGTAAATGTTTGTAAATTCCAAGTTGCAAATTGGCATTCTTCAAGATCATCAATAACACCAAATGTTGCAGCTAAAAGAGATGTTAAGTCCTACATCCACGAGGAAAAAACTCAGTGAGATCATGAAATGAATTGACAACATGAATGTATTGGAAAACAAATCATCTTTTACTTTACAAATAGACAATACTAATCGTCTAAATCAAGAGGAACACCAGAATGAAGACCTTGATCTTTAGGAACTTGGAAATGACCATGCAAATCAATAGCCTACCTCAAGCACATACAAGATATCTCATTTATAAAAAACATCCCAAACATTGGCTATGCTTCTATGAAAAATACAGGTAATGCTCAGAGAGTTGACTATGGCTGATTGAATTGTAGTAAAATGATAACATGCCTCAATATTTGACAATATTTTTTCAATGCATTTATAGACACCGTGTTAGCTCACATTGATTGAGAGCTAATCCATGCAAAGATGGTGACCCAACTTTGAGTAGTGCAAGAATTTCATGTAATCCATAGAAGTAAAGTAATTTCATGCTAAAAAAAATTAAAGAGCAAAAATGAATGAATAACACATGAGAAAGTAACAATCTTACCAAAAGGAAAATAAAACCATTTTTTTATATGAAAACTTTCCTGCTTAATTCCTTCAGATTATTCCAAAAACATGTGCAACATTGAACAAATATAAATTTAAAATAGAAAACCTTGATAGTCAAGATAGTGCAAATTTAGAAAGGATTAGTTAGGCATGATCAATTTTGTTGGAATAGAAGTTGTAATCTCACAATACCAAACATGAAGGCTCTCATAGGGGATTTGTATTGAATGAGATATTCCTTTCCAGTGTCTTCAAAAACTAGGCTTCAACTCTTCTCTAAGATCTTCTCAAATGTGTCATTTGAATAGGTAACATTATATTAGGACAGGGCTCTCCTTTCCAACTAGCATTCCACCACTCCCAGATGGTACCAACAGGCCACTCCCTTGAGACAGAGAAACACTCCATGGACTAGCTCTTCTTCCAACACTTCAAGACAGTCCTCCATTACAAGTTTTTATTTTCATTCTCTAATGGTATAAATAAACCACAAGAGAGCAATGTTTTCTCCACTTCAGGTGATAGGCCCAGGGGGCATTGAGGCATATTCCCTCCCTCCCTTTAACTTCTTTGACATCATCCCTCCAAGGCATTATTTTTGGCCCTTAGTAGTCTAGCAACACTTTCTTTTCTAGCTTACTTAGATTGGATCCGCTTTTTTTCTTTTTATATAGTAATGGACCTTGAACTCCCACACTGCATTAAGGCTAATACACTTAGCATTCCCATTGACCTATGTGGTCATTTGTTGGACATTAATGAAATTATCTTATCTAATATTTTCCCAAATATGTCACACAGGACATGCACACAAATAGGTAGGATCACGACACACAACTACCCTCCTCAAAACTCTTCTCCAAACGTATGATATATAATATTACATGTATTTAACACACCATGATATATAAGAAATTCAGACAAAATATATGTATACGACAAATGAATTCAAATTAACAAACCAACCTTATCTGTACAACGAATATAACTTTCCAATACGACCTTTGACTAGACAGAATGTACAAATAAGTTGCATCAAGATTGAGATGACAAGTTATGTAGAGGAAGATAAAACCTCATTTGAGACAGTTCTAGAATTGGTCATATATATTGAGATTGATCAAACCATTGCATATTGTTGAACAATCCTCTCTATAGAGACATCATATAAAAATTATGTGTTTTCCACCACAGTCACCAAGTAGCCATTATCAAATATTTGATCGACTACTCTTGTCACTGTTTGCCCAACATATGCCCTAGATCCACTAGAAGGAAAATCAAACAGAAATTAATATTAAAAATACTTCCTGGATAAAACATATGGCTTGGAACAAGAATATATAAACAAATATATTGAATCTGCAAAAATTTTGAAGAGTTGTTTTGGTCTTCCTCAAATTTCAGAATCTCACCCCAAACAACTGACTAAGATCAACCATGTTCTTTCTTTTATTTGATGGTTTCTTTGGATCAACTAAAAGGTTGTATGTGATGCCATTGTCCATGGACTTAGTAGAAGGACAAGAAGCAAGAAATGGACCTAAACATATGTACATTTTCTAAGCAACACAAGGAAAAATAACATTCGAATATATACTTTTTAAATAGATTTTCAAAGCAGCAAAGGAAGTTGAAAAAGAATTGTAGTTCTAACTATTTGATTATTAAAAGATGAATGCCAAGAGGAGATGCAAGTTTTCCCAGTGCTCCAAATTAATGAACTTGCTCAAAGTGGTATAAAATATCCATGTAATGTCTGTGAAGCACAAGCCGTTTATAATTAACCCAAGGATTTTAAAGTTGTTACTATTCCCTTCTATCTTCTCTCTTTAATAACCTATGGATAATTCATTTCCCATGAATAGTGGAACAAAGAGAAGAATTCAACAAAATAAAATTCCACATTATAAATTCTAGTTAACATATGTCAAATATAGATAGAAGATGCAACTAAACAACTAAGATCAATGATTCAGCATCTATAAATCATTCATTTCCCATGAATAGAAGAGCAAAGAGAAAAAATTGACAAAGGAAATGTCTAATTTATAAATACACATTAACATTTATGTAAAATATAAATATAAGAAGCAACCAAGCAGTTAAGACCAATCCTTCAACAACACACCAAAATAGATCAAAGTAAACCATAGTTCAAAGTATTATACATAAGTTATAATAACTTATTTATAGAAGTAGCTACGCTCCTATACAACACTAGCATGTCTTCTTTGAAATATGTACTCTCACTAACATGATGTATAATCTTAGAGCTATCTAGAAGTTGATGTCCTAAGATAAGAGTGAAGTGAATCTAGAATTATAACAGAAGAATGCCAAATATGAAAGCATTATCCAATATATTTATGCAAAGTTCACATATAAAATTGAACTATCATAGGGTGAAGAAGATCAATTACAATTTCGGGGATAACACCTTGGCCACAGTTACAATGTCAGGGATAACACCTTGTGTTTCAAAGCACTAGTAATGACTTCCCATATGACCAAATCTTGTATGAACTTCATTAGATATACAAACACCTCCAACCTTCAGGACAATATCATAAAACTAGTGGCAAGTATCTAGGTGCTAGTTCTACTGCTCCACCAACACCCTACAACAAAGGCCCCATACAAGAAACTTTCACCTCACATACGTTCAATCAAAATAACCATTTACAAGCTATAGTAGATTGAGAAACATCCACTTCCTAACCTTAATCTTCTCTTTACATTATAAGTAACACATCAAGGAAATATAAACTACTTGTATAGTTTCAGTAATAAAACCAACAACGCACCAAGTGGTCCCAGAGTCAATAATATCTTAAACATCTTTAGCATATTATGGCCCATCAGTGTAAAAAATCCCTCAATATGGGTGAGGGTTGACTGCATGATGCACTCCACTCTACACAATTCTTGATAACTTTGAATTTATGTTCAAGGATGCAATGAGACTATGTCTAACATAAACCTTGACCTTCATACACAGGGCTCTACCCAATCCTTTCTATATTTAACATTTCCTTAATGCTATTGAATTGTGGGTACAGAATCCTTGTCTTCTCACTCATACCTAAACACCCATGGGGAACACTAATCTCCTTCCTCTCTAACAAAAGTATCCACAAGGTTTTATTTATGAACATGAAAAATGTTAAATTTCCATTTGCTTTGACTAGTCAATACCATCGTGTTAGCACTATTTTCATGGTACGAATCTCTCACCAAAATCATATCATGGTTACCAATGTACAACCAAGCCATCATCATAGCTAATTCATTTTCCTTCTTACGTGAATTTACAAGAAAGCTACTTGCAAATTGCAAGGAATGAAAGGTTAAAACTTGAGCTTCTCTTATATAGAAAATAGTTCACCAAATGAAATTAGATCTCGAGTTTTGTGGTATTGAAAATGCCTAAAATTAACCATATTCATCTTGTAGAAGTAAAAGACAATTCTAATACAAAGAAGCTATAGAATATGAACATAAATGGATGTATTTAACAATATCATTCAAGTAGAAAGTCAATCAGGAAAAAAATGTGTAGGAATCCTTACTTTGGACAATTTGAAATTATCTCCCAGTAAAAGGATATAACATAAGTATACATGTTCTAAGCTTAACCTAAAGAGGACAAATTTAACAACAAAACTAATAACATCTTAAGATTTCCAAGCATATTTGCAGCTAATGCCTCTGCATGCTCTGTGACTTCTTGATGAAGATACATTGTGGTAGTATGTTGCAGGAGCTTTGTCTACTTTACAATAGTATCAACAACTTCAAAGTGACAGTGCCCACAGGAAATACACATGATACCTACATAAGAATCCAAGTATTGACACCCATGTTCATCAAAAAAGTATTGAATCTTAGCTTCAATAATATTCAACTGCAAAAAAGACAAAGGTATACAATACCATTGTTATAATCCAATGTACATGAAATATTAGGAATGCAAAATTTGTTTACTGAAAATAAAAGTAAAGAAACTCCAACACTTAACCAGCTACATCCTTCATTATCTTTGCGCTAAATAAATGACCCATAATATATTCTTAAATTCTTTAATCTTCTACAACTTTAATATTATTATCTTGCACATTAAATGTCAACCAAAACTTCCTGGGGGTTGCCAACAGAAAAGATATTTCTTGAAATGACAGACTCCAAAAAATCATTCATTTGATAGGAAGGCACAGACATTGTCACTTTAACTCCACCAACACTAGAAAATTCAAGTATTTCAGACATGCACTACCCAAGGACAAATTTATACCCAAACTTGCAAATAAGTCCTTCCAAAATATGGAGGTGAACTTGGCATCCCTATCCGACATAATCTTCTTCGGAACACCGTGTAACCTCACTATCTCCTTGATGAAGGCTTGTGCTACATCATTAGTTGAATAAGCAGAATTCATTGGAATGAACTGCACTACCTTAGTCAACCTTTCAACTACAACTATAATAAAATCATGTTGTTTAGAGGTCCTCGGAAAAACTATAATGAAGTCCATGGAAATGACCTCCCATTTCCATTATGGAATTGGAATCGGCTATAGTAATCCATTTGGATGCTTACACTCTGCATTTACCTGTTTACAATATAATCATCTCGCAACCAACTCTGCCACCTCTTTCTTCAGATTTAGCCAATAGTAGAACTTATTCACCGCTGTCAATGTCTTCTGATATCCTAGCTAACCCAAATATGGTTTAGCATGAAATTCCTTCAAAACAAGCTTCTTGAGCTCACTATTGTCTGGCACATATATCCTATCCCTAAATATGATCAAACCATCTTCTATGAGATGATAGTCCACATCCTATTCACCTATACCCTATTGTAACATGTGCTTAAGCACCCTATACCTATCATCCTGTTGTTTTGCCTACAAGATCCGATCATATAAATATGTCCCATAAGAACTCATAATTGCAATATGATTTACTTGTATTCTTCTGTTGAGAGCATCTCCAACCTTATTTTCTTTTCCTTTAATGTACCTAATCTCGATGTCAAAATCATTGATCATGGCCAATCATCTATCTTTCCTTGCATTCAAATTTGATTAGTCAAACAAGTATCTCAATCCACTATGATCACTCATCAATACAAACCTTCTGCCAAGAATATAGTGCCTCCACATATTCAATGCATGAATGATCATTGCTAACTCAAGATCACATGTCACATAATTATGTTCATGCTCATTCAGTTTCCTTGATTCATAGCACACTACCTTTCCTTCTTGCATCAGGTTTCTGCCAAGTCCTCTCTTGCAAGCATCTGTACACACCACAAACCCTTTATCCGGATCTACGATTTTTACCATTGGAGCATTTGTCAATAAGTACTTCAACTACTAGAAATTTGTTGTGCATTCCCCTATCCATTCAAATTTCTTGCCTTTCCTTTGCAATGATGTAATAGGATAAGAAATCTGTGAGAAGTTCCTGATGAACCTCTTATAATAACCTGCTAACCCCATGAATGATCTGACCTCATCCACATTCCTAGGAGTTGGCCATGCCATGATACGTCTTATCTTTTCCAGATCTACTCCTATACCTTCATTGGAAACGACATGGCCCAAGTAATGTACCTTTATCTAAAAGAAACTACATTTACTAATCTTGGCATACAATTTCTACTCTCTTAGCAGTCTTAACACTGCGGCTAAGTGTTCGACATGCTCTTACTCATTATTAGAATATATCCATATATCATTAATGAATACAATAAAAAACTTGTCGAGATAAGGACACAATACACTATTCATCAAGCACATAAAAGTAGCTGAAGCATTAGTTAAACTGAAAATAAATACAATAAACTCATAATTCCCACACCTGGTATGGAAAAAAAAAATCTTGTAGATGTCCTCTTCATTGATGCATACATGATGGTATCCTGATCTCAGATCAATATTTGATAACATTGCTTCTCCCTTCAAATGGTTAAACATGTCATTGATCATGACTAACATATACCTATTCTTGATGGTCACCTTGTTTAGCTGCATATAATCAATACATAATCTGAGAGTACCATCCTTCTTCTTCACAAAAAACACTGGCGCACCCCAAGGTGACACACTTGGCATAATGTTTCCCTTGTCATGCATTTCCTTCAACTGCAACTTCAATTCCACTAAATCTAGTGTGCTTATCCTATCTGGTGTTTTTTATGCTGGTGTTGCCCCTTGTATGAACTCATATAAAATTCCACTTCCCTGTGAGGTCGTAACTTTGGAATCTCTACAAGAAATACAAAATTGTCATATTGATGATATAGACAGTTGTTCAAGATTTTGTCACTAATGACGAATAACAATGTCCTGAAGAAAATAAACCTCACAATAAAATAACTTTAGCGTAATTAATGTTTAAAATACATTTATATTAATTTAATAAAATAAAATCTTTAACCAGTAACTTAACAATTAATAGGTTACCAAGAATTTTTTATTTCATTCAACTTGTAAAATATTTAAATTTAAATATTTTAAATTTAAATTTAAAATAATAATTACATAAAATTTTAAATAACTTTCTGTAATATATATATATATATATATATATATTATATATATATATAGAAATACTAACTTTTTAAATATAAATAAATGAAGTGTCATAAAATTTCTATATAATGCAATTATACATAATCAAAATATCAATTCTTAACCTAAAATTTCGTTGCTTTGACGGAGGTCATTTTAAAGATTTGGAAACCCTCAACACACCCTCATAATCCAAGGCCGATGATGCCATGGCACTTACCAGTATCACACGTCCACGTAATGCAATTACAGGGTTTTCAAATTTGTATTTGTATTTAGATTGGGTGTTGTATGTCGTGGGATGAGCAGAGCGATTTCAATTTTCTGAGGCCATGGCTTTCTTTTCAAATGACCAAAGCAAATCCTCTCACTCAGGTTGCATCAGTAGTGACTTTGAATCAGAGGAGAATAGATTGCACGAAAAGGTAAACCGTTCCGAACAGCACTCTTCCTCTCCCTCTGCCTCCTCGTTCGACTCTGAACACGAGAAGGTGAGCACCTGCCTAGCAGCAAAGAAGCCTGCAACTCCGCCTTTGCCCAAGAAGAATCCAAAGTACCCTTTGGACAGGTCTACAGTTCGACACCAGAGCACCCCCTCAGAGTCGAACCCTAATACCAGCTCTACTTCGAAGCCCAAGAAGGGTGTAACCACAAAAAGAGCCAAAGATGATGCTTTTGCCGAAGAGTAGCCCATGCTAAAGAAGAATTCAGCTTCCAAGGAAAAGAAACTTGTTGAAGATGATGAAGGGCATCCCGAGCAAAACAAGAAAATGACCTCCAAGGGAAAGAATGTCGTTGAAGAGTTCTTGGCTTCTAACCCTTCGAAAAATAAATTGCGGAAGCAGCAGATAGAATCCTTGGCCCCTGTCCCCCTGGTAACTCCTGCAAAGCACTCGCATGAGAAATCCTCGAAGAAAACAGTGCATGTGTGGACCGACAACGAGGAGAGCGACATCATGCATTGCTACCTGGAGAGTGCAAAGGAGGGTCTGGACTATTCCAAGAACAGGCCACAGTTTCTTGCAAAGATTAATGATTCATTGGCCCACAAGGCAAGTAACACCCAATTGTATGAAAAGGTGAGGAGTATGAAAAGGAGGTATGAATCCATAAAGAACAAGATGGCTTAGGGGAATATCAAAGAATATGCTTTTGTTTACAAGAGCTTGCATGAGAAGGAATTGTATAAGTTGTGGAAACAGCCATGGGGCCAACAGCACAAGGAAGATCAGATGGAGGTACATCACACCGAGGCAATTAGGGATGCTATGCATTGGCCTTCTGCTGGAGAAGACCATACCTCGCCTGGAGACTGTGGGGAGGAAGACAAAGAAGAGGAGGAAGAAGTCAAGAGCGATGGAGACACTGTCATTGATAAGGAATTGAAGGTCCCTATTTATGGGAAAACTAGTATTCCTAAATAATGCTAGCCCTCTAGCTTTGGTAGCTACCCTAGAAACAACAATTTAAAGCAATTCAATGGTTTCTTCTATGTGTAACAAACAAGAGAAAGATAATGGAACCAACCTGGAACTTCCGCTTAATCCCTTGCTTGATCTCTCTCCCCTTTGACAGAGCCTGCAACTCCTCCTTGTACTTAATACGCTTAGAGAGTACCTGCACAAGTACAGCAAAAAAGAACTGTCAAAGCATCGTGATATATTACAACATAAACATTACAAAATAAGATATATAATGAACAAATGATAGCATTCACAAATGATAACATTCACAATTACACAATCATATGGAAGAAAACTTGAAGAGCTTTATTAATAGAAGGGAGAATTACAACCCAGTTGTCTGATCCAGCGTCATCCTCCCAGCTTCAACCCTTCTTCACCTCATGAAATAGCAAGATCAGTCCAACAATACAATGCTCTTTCCTCAATTACAAACTATCAGCACTTCCTTGCAATTCACAATATTCCAACCTCTGGATCTCTTGGATGAGGGATCCATTTATAGATGTTTGCAAGGGTGTGAGTCATCCATGGGTTCTTATTAGTGTCATTCCACTTGTTACAATGGGTTCCATAATAGAAGGGATTGGATTTTCTTAGATCCCTTATTCATCCTTGGGCGAATTAAAAGAGGCAAGTGGCATAGGAGAAAGTTCTGGAAGATTCCATGAGCAATCAACTTGACAAATGTCCCGGACATTTGTCCATCCTCGCCCATCATACCCTATAGAAGGCCTAAACAGTATGCATCGCACCCTGGCAGTGTACCACTTAGTATGCATCGCACTTTGTCAGTGGAGCAGTCAGTATGGTTCAACTTAGGCAGTTTCTAGATGGTTTCTCAGGTGGAATTTTTGGGGAATGATGTATTTAGGTGACTATGTTCCTTTAGGGTATGAAACAACTCTTTTAGGGGTTCATGAGCCCTAATACATTGACATATAAGTTTGGGGTTGATGTGCCCAAATATGTCTATAACAATTGCCCCTTAAAGCATGAGGTCATAAATATTCATGTCAGGTGAAATGCTTTATCATGAGGATCTAAAGTTTCGAACTGGAAGGTGACCTGCATAAGTTACAATACAATACATCATCATAATATAATTTTTCATGATCTAGCTGAGGGAGGCATTCCCATGCTTAGCTTTATAAATTTCATTTCA
>APFE030278472.1:0-15343 GCA_000404065.3 Pinus taeda
ATGTATATGACATGAGACACATCATTAATTGGAAAGATGTGTAGGTAAAGGGGGTATTAACAACACACACACACACACACACATATATATTTCTTTCTTTCCTTGACCTAGTACCGCACGATTAATGACTTATACATATCTGATGTTACAGGTCAAGCCACGTGAAGAGTTTCAGAGAGAAATAATGCTATGAAGGTGAGCTACTACCCAATTTAAAGTGTAGTTGAAGCAGTTTATCATAGAGGAAGCTACTTGGGAATATGAAATGTTTGTGCGACAAGCTTATCCTGGTTTTCTTCAAGACTGGGTCAACACCAAGGATGGTGTTACACATAAAGGGGGCGAGATGTAACACCCCAAGTTGCATTAGAAAAAAATAGTTAGAATTATTGTTAATTGCTTTACTTTCAATCTGGTAATTTTTTACGTTGGTTATGAACCTAATGAAATTTTAATACTCCTAAAAGAAGTTTATTATTATTTTTATGATTAATGTTTTAATCTGGAAACGAAAACTCACAGGAAGACCCACATGATTTCCCAATTTCTAGACGATTTGGAAGGACATTTATTCTCCTACCACTTACAAATTTAAAGGAAAATCTCGGAGAGGAGGAGGTTTCTCTTATTATTTTTGGCTGGAAGACGTTTAGAGGAGTGTACTCATTGCAGGTAGAACATTGCCCTAAGAATGAATTCCTAAGCTGGTTATGACAAGTGGAAGGCTCTAAGTCGAATAGAAGACTGTAAGTTCTGGCTACGCTAAGTGAAGCTCTAATGCAAATTAATTTACCAAAAGGACTCTCAGTCAAACAAACTCTCTGGAAATTGGGAGAGTTAGGGGGGAGAACTAGATTTAATAGTCATTCTCATTGATAGGGAGGAGTGGTCTTCCTAAATAAGTTTTCTGAAATGGATTATCAAGATGCAAATAAGTAATAAAATTGCCCTACTATTTATTTTTATATGTCAGTTTAAGAGGAGGTTTCTAACTAAATAAATATGGATATGGAAAAGGTTTGGTAGACTCTCTTGGAAATTTTTATTTGTCAACATTCAGCAATGAACTGATGAAATAATGGTTTTTAGGAAAAATGTTCCAGAGAACTAATTGATTATTTGTACATAATGTTTTCAAAAAAGAAATATGTGATGAAGATAGTTATAGAAAAAGAAAATGATTAAATATATGTAGAATGTATTGTATGGAATTATAGTCAAGGTTAGGTGGTCAACCTATAGAAGTAAGTAATAAGAGGAAAAAAAAACAATTGAAAAAGTAATTTTCTAGAATTAAACATCAAAAGAGAAAGTAATATGTATAGTTGAAGTAATGGGTAACCTAGAGTGGTGACTAGGTGACCAGGTTACAGTAAATTATGACTTTGATTAATTAATCGGGTTAGTTCCTGAAACTAGACAGTTCACCGACTGCTAGGAACAACCCCATGACCTTTAAAAGGGTAAACAATCAAGACATACAAACAGATGAACTAAAATTACCGAAAGTAAGTATTGAAATATTCAACATATAACCATGTGATACACTACTACAAATAGTTATAATTATTTAAAACATGCAACTTTCAATTCAAGACAGTAAAGAAATGAACTTCATTAAATCGATGGAAGTTAATTACCAACAAGACAATAAATGTATATATTCAATTGAACACCTAAAGAGAAATATCGTAGTTACTATAGAAAATTCTATCATATTTCTCTTCTACTATAGAAGAGCTGGACCTTACTAATCAGACGACGAGGGTTCTTTTTACAGTTGAATGAATTTGTTAACAGAATATATTAAAAACTAATGGAACTTTTAATAGAATAATTTAGGTGTCAAGATGTCGGGAAACTAGCTTATTTCAAAAAATTGTAGGACATAAAAGGGAAGAAGATTTATCACACCTGCCCAACGAAAAAGAAACAACAAAGTAGAAATTTTAGATAGTTTTGCACAAGAATTCATATTCCCTTGCCATATGTTGTAGAGAGGAAATTATCATTCATGCATTACAGGTTAATTCTGCATAATTAACCTTTTTAAGAAAAGTCAAACCAATGTAGATAGTGAGAACTATATCTACTCCTAGATCATATTACTGCCCAAGGAAAATGTAGCAGAAATATCTTTGTACACAAAATATTGTTGGGTAATTATAGCAAAAAATGAGACCTCATAATTTACAGAACTAGATATAATAGAAACATATTTGACAATCTTAATATCAGGACAGACCCTAACTTCTAACTCAGACTAGACAAGCTATATCACTATCAAACCCTAGGGCTGGCTAATCAAAACTTTGTTCGTAAATTGGATGGATTCATAAAACAAACAATGAAACCCTAGCCGTGAACTTTATATAAGCCAATGAGGAAGAAAATTTGGGTAAGTTAACATTCTCGTGTAGGATAACCTGATACAATAAAGAGTGGGGGAGATAATGTGGTTGCTGTGAAAATTCCTTGATAGCCAACAAAAATTAGAACCCGTAACCATTTACCTGCAAATAAATAAAGGTGCAAGTTAATTGAAGTCTTAGCTTCAAACCTGGTAATAAGGAAGAATGTAAAACACAATAAAGAACTGGTGCTGGTTCTCACCTACCAAGGGTAGCTAGCCTTGGTGTAGTGGCATAGGAAAAACCTATAGGAGAATAGGTAAGGACGCTGGTGAAAATCATTGAAATCTTCAATAAGGATAATCAAAGAACTCTGTTGTGAGTATTTGTGCCACAAGACCAACCAAGACTCTAGTGAACAACCTGTCATGGATGTTGGGCGTTGAGCCTGCAATCACCAATGTATGGTGAGCAAGGGATATAAAAAAAATCATGCTAAACAAGTTATGGCATTGATGGTTGTGGCTTAGCAAAACTTAGAGAGAAAAATTGTGTACCTATGGCGAACGATTCTCGAGCATTATCAAAACCCTACAGGGGAAAGGTTGCAAAGCTCCAAGTGGTTTCGACAAGAATGGGGAATTTTAGTCAAGGCTAGGGAGGTAGTGAGTTACCTCAACCGTCCTAGAGTGAACTCCATTGTTAGATTCACTCCTTCAAGATATATGGCCCTGATTAGGGAAAGCAACCCTAGCAACGAGATTGAGATGGATCATCATTAATATAGCAGGTACTCCTCACAGCATGTCAATGATCTATAGATCGACATGGTGTGTTGGTATGGGCTATATTAATATTTGTCGTCGAAACAATTATAAAATATACACATTATAGGTAAAACATGTGAATACCAACCATTAAATATGCACAAATCTTAAACCTGTAGATTTGTTAGGTGAGAGGCATATGAAAACCTAAAAATTAATGAGGGGAATTTAATCAATTACATATTTTTGGAAACTTTACAGATAACCTAAATACTAGACTCCTATTGATGATTATCATGGTGCAATTCAATTTATAAACATTTATGGTTGATTAAGCAATAAAGCGATAAATAAAGAATAAATAAATTGTTTTATTTTACTAAGTTTTAATTTCTTCATATGAGTAGTATTAGAAGGGATGAACCAAAAATGGATCCTGGATAAACCTCTAAGTCTAAAAGACTTCATATAAGAGGTAAAAGGTGCCAAATGGAACAAATCCTTTGTAAATCAGAGGAAAATCAAAATTGCAGCCTACTCTCAGAAATAGTCTCATTGCAGAGACCCCTTCATTCTAAAACCGATGCAATTAGAACGAAACAAAACAGATTCTAGAAGTAGGAGTTATTGTAAAATAAAAATTGCCCAATGTCCTTAGAAAAGGAGGCAATTTCATTGAATTTTGAACTATATTGAAAATTTAGAGTTTTAGTATAGGCTCACGGGCCAATCTATAACTGACACATGGCAGGCCGAGATTGGTCCATGTGGCCCTATTTGATTGGTCAAAGAGGAAATATCGCATCGTTAATGTGCCAAAGGGAAGGATTTAACCATAGGCCTTAAATTGTTGCGATATGCAATTACCAATTTATCGCATCGCAAAAAGCCAAAGCAGGGATCATGGAGATAAACACTTTTACAAGCAAACCTTAATAAGGCAGCGGACCAATCGATGGTGTGGAACAAGGGCTTGTTATATATATATATATAATATAATATATATATATATATAGCATCACAAATAATAAAGGGCGAAAAACAAGCCTGAAAACAAGCGACATGCGATTGTGATCTCCGCTTTATTGCATCGGAGAAAAGCCAGTGGAGTGGATGGGACCTTTAGGCCTTAAGTTATTGCAATATGCGATTGCCATGATATCGCATCGCAATGTTCCATTGAACATTGAATGGACCCTGGGCCATTTACATATGTGATATGCGATGGGGATGCGTGGACCCAAAAAGATTTATGAATGCAGTTAAATGCCATTTGAGTTTTGGCCTTGAGCGTTTTGGGTGGATTTCTTTGTATTTCCCATATATTCCATTATTTGGGGTTTTGTTCGGGTTTGGCCGTGGGCCATGGAGTAGGTCAATTATGATATGCGATAGCGATTCCCAGGTAGACCTGATGGTGCTATAAAGCATATTTATGAATATTTCATGTCCAGATGAACAATGTTCTCTGAATTCTTCCACGTTTGGTAGTGTTTTCCTGTGCAAATAAAAAAACGACTATTTCAAAGGATTTCAAGCGTCGATTTCCCTTCTGTGAAAAACAAGTGGCCACCATACCTTGGGATGTTATCAATGATTGTTAAATTCTCTAGAAGGAAGATGAAGGGATAGCGACTGGGAAGACAGAAAGCCTATGAGAGCTAAAACAAACAGACAAGTGCCGATGGGCTCAAAAAAGTTGTTCCATGATAGAAACAGGGTGGGCTGAGTCTGAGAGCACAGTTGAGAGGCATAAGAAGGCAGCGCAGAGATAGAGGAAGCTGCAAAGGAAGGTCCAGAAGCTCACGGAGGCTTGGATGGTGAGAATTTTCCAGGAGGGTAGTCCACAACGTGAAATGAATGCGTGGGTAGAGTTGGAGCATTGAGGAACCCATTGGGAAGCTCCGTGTGCTAGAGCGCTTGATAGGAGATAACTAATAGAGGTTGGAGAGGCAGAGCCAGAGCACTTAATAGAGCAAAGCCACCAGAGGTTGGAGGCAACACATAAATGATTTAGTGAAGTATCAGACAACAAAGAGACTGAATGATCAAGCTGTTTCTAGTGTTGTTTGAGTTGAAGACAAAAGGAGGAGTCTAGAGATAGTAAACAGTTCTGAGGGAGTCAGAGAAGCCAGAAGCTTAAAGGAGATCAGAGCACTGACTGAAAGAATTAGTCCAGAGAAGCCTAGATTTGTTTGTAGCTAAATGACAACCAGGGGTAAGATGGTATTCTGAGCCCACTGGTTCACTTTTAAACCATATGGAGTTGAGTAACAGACTTGTAAAAGAATCAACAATAATCCCAAAGAGCCTAATCGAGTTGATTAGAGCTCAAGGAGACATAGCCCAAGATATTAGGGTGAACTCCATATTACATTGTTGTCTTATGTGTTTGCTTCTTTTCTACTTTATTTACTGTTATATGTGTTTTACATCAGCATAAGCACATTCACATATCAGCACAAACAAAATATTTTAAAGGATATAATCAACTGAAAACAACTACAAGCATACACCTATAATTTCAAGCATTTATTAATTCCGCATTGGTTAATCAATAAGACTTGGGAATATTTAAAGCTTTGGAAGTGGGAGAGGTTCTTGTAAGCTAGACAAGAAGCCTAAGAGCCCCATTTTCAGATCAGGTGGTATCAGAGCTTAAGTTTGACTAATGCCACTTTTAAGAAGGTTATATTAGAATGCTTGATTGACAGAGCAAAGGCTGCTTTTCTGAAAGGTGTTTGAACAACAAGAGGTTGATTGTATGCTGGTTTGCAGACTGACTATTTGTTGAGTTTGCAGAGAAAAGGGGGAATCTATTGATAGCTCGGTCCAGGAAGGACAAGAAGGAGAAGGGTTGAAGGAATTCTTCTATCCCAAAGGACCTCAAGGCAATCCAAAGCACAAGAGGTTTGTTGCAAGAATTTGCTTAAATAAGCTCTTTATTTATCTTGTTGAAATTTTTTTGTTCATTGGCATAATGACAACTTCTACAAGTGGGTCCTCAAATTCTGCTCTCTTCACGAGACTCTTTGATGAAGACATGAAGCAAAAAATGTCCACCATGATGGATATGGTGAGAGAAATATATGAGGATGGAAGGAAGAGCATCATGCTTAGAAAGCAGTTGAATTCCATGAAGGAAGAGAAACAGTTGCTTGCTGACAAATTGCAGGAAATGGAGAGGCAACTTCATATTGCAAATATGAACCTGAAAAGGATGCATGAGTTGGAAACACAACTCTTTTTTGCCCAGGAAGCCTTATTCAAGTACCAACTTTAAGAAAAGGTAAGCCATTCCAGTTTGTCTTCAAATTCTTCTGAGAATAATTGTATTGGTTCTTTTGAGAAACATACTAAAGGCATAGGTTCCAAGCTAATGTCCAAGATGGGCTATGAAGGAAAGGGCTTGGGAAAGCATGCACAATGTATTGTTGAACCAATAATGGTTGAGGAAAGGCCTAAATATTTGGTTCTTGGCTATGGAAAGTCTTATGGAGATAATTACAAAGTTGCCATGAAAGCCATTGAAACAGTGCCAAGAAGGAGTTTCATTTCATGTCCTCTACCTTAGAAGTGCAAAGGTTGTATTCAAGAGGAATACAATAGCTTGAAACATCAATTACAGGATGCAGGTGTTCAGAAGCACACAATTGAACTAGAGAGTTGGTGAGACTCTAACAACCTTGAAGAGTTTGATGGTGTTCCAAAGGGAGCCACTTCTTCATTTGCTTCACCTCCTCATGAAGGAAATAAAGGTGAGAGAGGCAGGTATAAATCTAGTTCTAATTATATTCCTTTTGATTTTGCAAAGCATGATAAATTTCCACATAGATATGGGAAAATAATTACATGTTCCTTTTGTGGTTTGGATAACCATGATGTTTCTAGATGTTGGAAGAGAATGACCGCATACAGGAAGCAGAAGAAGGAAAGGAAGCAAGTAGCCAAAGGTCCATTGGACAAGGCAAATCATGCTATCAAGAGGATGCACATGTAGTGCACTTACTGCCATAAGTAAAGACAACTTGCTACAAAGTGTTCGACACTGAATCCAATAATGCTTCCACCAAAGCTGAAGAAAGTGGAAAGAGAAGATGGCAAGAATGGAAGTGAAGATTCCATGAATGATGTGTCTCAAAATGATTGACATGTTGATGCTGATGTGCAGGCAAGGGTAGTACCTTTGAAAAGGATTGGTAAGGAGCAGTTAGAGTTCTTATCCGATTAAGATTGTATGTCTATTGATGCATCTACATTATATTTCATTACATCTTCGAAAGTACAGTGTGCTTAAGCAAAATTTGAAAGGTGAAATGCATGCATGAGCTTGAGATGCATGAACACAGGGATGTTGATGATTTCCTTGTTTTTGAACATGTATGTGTAATTAACTTGCAGGGTTTATTGCTTTGACATGCATGTGATGCCATGTTGACTTGGAAGAAGTTAACTTGGTCTCCAAGTGGAGATAATGATGAAATGTTTCATCTTTTGGAAAAAGAGTCCTAATGGCCTTTTTCTACATGCTTGACTTAAGGGTAATCTGTTTAAAGGCATGTTTTGTGGGCTTCTTATCTAGTTCATCATTTGTATGTAGATGTAAGACATGGAGGTGTTCACAAGATGTGAAATTTGTTTCTTTTGTTGAAGCAGGAGTTAGTCCATCCAGTTGTTGTCTGTATGCCTGTTGTTGTTAACAATGGTTGTTTGCAGCGTGTCAAATAGCTACAAATGAAAGTTTTGTGGAGCAGATGTACTTCATATTTGTTGAGCCACCTTGGATCAATGATCAAGGAAAAGAAGCTCAAACTACCTTCTATGACCATTTTAGTAGAAGTTCTATAGGAAGGCGAGGAGGAAGACAATTCCTCCTAAGAAGACTAGCCCATCCAAGAAGGGAAGTGGTCAAAAACTTTGGTTCAAAGGAACTATGCAAAGGCAAGTGTAGGGAGGCTGAAAGAAGAGGGTGAGCCACTCTCATTTACTACTCAGATCAACATATCAGTCTTTTGGAGACCAAAATTTCTCTTAGTGGGAAGGCGTGATACAAAAATGGATCCTAGATAAACCTCTAAGTCTAAAAGACTTCATATAAGAGGTAAAAGGTGCCAAATGGCACAAATCCTTTGTAGATCAAAGGAAAATCAAAATCACAAGATACTCTAAGAAATAGTCTCATTGCAGAGACCCCTTCATTTTGAATTTAACGCAATTTGAACGGAACAAAACGAACTCCAAAAGAAGGAGTTATTGTAAAATGAAAATTGCCTAATGTCCTTAGAAAAGGAGGAAATTTCATTGAATTTTGAACTATATTGAAGATTTTGATTTTTAGTATAGGCTCACGGGCCAATCCACAGCTGACACATGGCAGGCCGAGATTGGGTCACGTGGCCCTGTTTGATTGGTCAAACAGGAAATATTGCATTGCAAATGTGCCAAAGGGAAGGATCATGGAGATAAATGCTTTACAAGAAAACCTAAATAAGGAATGGAATCGATGTGCAGAAAGGGCTGTTATAAATATAAATATATATAATAATAATATTAATTATAATATATAATATATAATATCTATAAATATATAAGGAAAGTATAAGGCGAAGTGTGAAGACCAGTGGTGTGGTGGTTTTTTTCACATCTTTCGGTGAGAGAAATAGCCCGACATTCGTCTTTCTGTTTATCAAGTAAGTACTGAGTCTAGCATCTTTCCTTATTAGTATCAGAGCCCTTACTAATTTTGTGATCTGTGAGAAGTAATATAAACTATAGACAGAGTCTGAAGCAAGCCAAGAAGCCTTCGAACCACTTTTGTTCTACAATTGTGAATTAAATAGAAACTACTTCAGTCCATCTCTAGTTTAGTTTATATTCTAAGTTTCTTCTATGTGTTTCAAATGGATTGTATGATAAAAGCATTTTCTTTGGTAAATAGAACAAGGATTGATGAAGTAAATAGTAGAGAAGTTGAACATGATATAGAGAAACAAGCCATAATAGGTCCTTCTAAATGGAATCCTCCTGAGTTAACCAACTCTCAGGTCTATAAGGACACTACTACGCAAGTACTTACCAAGAAAATCATACTCAAAGAAGTAGAATTAAAAATATGAATTTCAGGAGAAGCAACGCAAATAGTTGGCCTAAAATTATTTCAAGAAAAAGAGTTACAAAAATTTCAAGAGTATTTCAAGGCCAAAAAATATGCCTATATACATTTTGGTGGCATCAGATTAGGTTTAGTAACTTTATTTAGAAATGGGATAAATGCTCCAGTCTTAGCAGAATTCTTTGACTCCGGACATTTAGATTATGAACAAGTTAGAATCGGGTCAATCACAGGAAATTTAATTGCAGGATGTCAATATGGAACCATTTTCCCAAACTATACAATGAGCTTACCTGATAAGCATATTAAGGATGCATGGAAGTTAATGATAGGGGTGCAACATCTGAAAATGTTGCCACAATCCGAATATCTGTCAATAATTATGCAAGTCTCTTTTCAGTTAACCAATTTAGCTCATCCTAAGATGAAACAACCCATTCTTAGAGATGGTGTTACAACAGGGCTAGCAACAGCAGAAGCTCAAGGAGTAACCTACGGAGAAGTAGGTTTACCAGAAAGTTGGTATTTTGAATATCAACAAGCAACCAAGGCAGTAAAGAAAAATAAGCATCCCCAGAGGATAGCTTATTCAGAAGGAAAAATCCAAATAATTCCATCTCATATAGATTAGATAGAAAGGCCTATCTTTAGACCTCCAAGGTTATCTGTAGATAATCCAAGAAATATGATAGAAATAGATAAACCAAACCAACCAAGCAGCAGTAGGTCACATAAGTCAAAAAATAGTAAGCGATTGATTATACCAGAAGAAAATCCATTCATGATAAAATCATTTTGGTTCAGAGGAGTGATGTTTCAAACATCTGAAGAGCCAAAGGTACCTAAGGGATATAGGTCATTATATGAATCTGATAGTCAAATGTGTTTACCAAAAGGATACCATGCTTTAAATCAAAAAGCATTTAGAGCATCCTCATCGCCTATCCCTCAAGTAGAAGAATGGCAATTTCAAGGGAAAAGATTTCATAGAGGTGAAAAATGGCTCACTAAGACAAAATATTGTACTACCAGTGACAATAAGTCACAACATCCAAAAACAAGAGCTGATTGTGCTCCTTTGTTAGAACATGCAGCTACATCTCCAAAATATCTAGATGAATCTTATCAGATATCAAATCATTTGTCAAACTAATGCAATGATGCTTCTAAAGCAATAGATGATTTAGGATGTCAGGCTGAAGAGATATTGCAAAATTTAAAGTTAGTTGAAGATAATTTAACTTTAGACAGAAAATCAAAGGAAGAATGCAGAAAGAAAAGGGAACTTAAGAAAAATTGAAATTTGAATCTAATAAATTTCAAAATTTGGGCTCATGGCAATATTTTAAGCAGGATGATTCAAAAATCTCTAGTTCTCAGTCCATCCTCGAACCAAAAAACAGTGAAGTAAATACCAAAAATATATGACTTTAAAAAAGGAAACTTAAAATTAGAAGAAGCAGCAAAGAAATTTCCTAGTTTTATAAGACCCAGTCTCAATAAAGCTCATATTTTCCATTCAATACCAAGGTATCCAAAGATAGAACAAGATCTAATGGAATCAAATAGAAATGGATACATTCTAGATCTAGATCATTCAGAAAATCCTGAAGGCTCAATAAGAGTCTGTATTGGTGCTTTATGGCAAATGCAATTAACAACTAAGTTGGATAATGCTTCAATATTTAGCTTGGCAGAAAAAAGGATGACTGGTATAGTCTATCTTCGGTGGCAAGGACAATCACAGGCTGAATGAGAAGAAGTCATAAATGTAGGACTACCAGTATTTGAGCAATTATTGAGAACCCAGTTCTATATAGAGCCATAGGACTTAAAGAAATAAGCTATGGTTGATTTAGCAAGAATGGAATTAAAAGATGCCAAACATCTAGATGAGTACTCAAGATAATATTTCAGGTTGGTAATGACTACAGAATTGAGCAATGATTTAATGAATAAGGTCACATATTTATCAAAACTCCCAAATAATATAGGTGACTTAGTGTTAAAATATCTAGAAGAAAATGGTAAATCTTTGCAAACAATCTATTGGGTAGATCTTATAAATCATTGTAAGCAGAAATTGAAATATCTATGCTGGCAAAAGAATGCTCAAAAAATTGCTACAAAATCCTCACAGGAATGTTGAAAAGAACTTCTCCCATGGATTCCTATTAGAAAGAAGCATTATAAAAAGAGAAGGTGTGGGAAATACAATGTAAGAAGGGTAGCAAATCCAAAAAATCCGTTTCCAAAATATAGATATTTAAAAGAAGAAATGCTCGAGTGAAATCTAGATGTTGTTTTATCTACAAAAGGAAAGGGAATTTTGCTGCTAAATGTCCAAAAAACACATTGTCAAAATTAAAGAAATGTTTGGAAATGGATGAATTTATAGATGATTGGTCTATTGTAGATAGAGATGATGATTGCTCTGAAGTTTTATGTTATCTGAAATTATATCTGAAGCAGATGATACAGAAGAAAAAAATGATATAAATACAAAACAAAAAATGAATATTTGTATCAATTCAGATTATGAACTAGAATAAGAATAAGAAGAATTAAAAGACTTAAGCATTTCAAACTTCAGCGAAACAGAGGTTGAATCAGAAGAATCAGAAGACAAAGAATTAGAAATAAAGGATGAAGCAGAAATCAATATAAGATCAGCCATGGGTAATGAAACAGTAAGTGATATCTATTAAAAACTCCAAACCTTTGCCCTGCTCCAAAAAACATTGGCCATTCAACTTATTTTGATTCTTCTAATCAGTATGATGTAAAGGCTGAAAGTAATTTGATGAATAAAATTGTTAAAGCCAATGATCTCTTGTACATAACAATAGAATTACAGTCAGGTAATAGTTGGATTGAAGTTGATGCTTTCAATTATTCTTGAGGATCTAATAATCTAGCAAGTCCAAGCCTATTCAAATCCTCTTGGAAGCTATTAAAAAATCTCATCAATTCAGAGAAAATTAGAGGAAATATTACCTTAACACATTATGTAGATAATATTCCAATGAGAGTAGGAGGGAGTATTATAAAAATTTTAGCCATCCAGTATTATGATCAGTCAAGCAGTCTGATATTGGGTAAGTTGTTCATAACATCTGTTCTCCCAATGACAATCGCCAGAGACAAAATAATCTGCAATATTAAGAAAAAAGCAATATATGTAAATATGATATCTCTAGCAAATTCAGAAGTAAAAAATAAAAAGATGAACAAGAAACCCAAAATGAGAAAGCAAGAAAATCATAGCAATGACTAGAAAAAAGTGTTACAGAACTATGAAATAAAGGAAAAACAACAACATCTTGAAAAAGCTATCAGAGAAGACAGTTGCTCAGAAGAACAAAAGGAAATCCAAAAGAAGCTACTTAAATTATGTTCCAACAATCCTCAAGAATTATGGGATAGAGAAAGTCCAATGCAAGACATAGAGACACTCCATGACAATGGAGTTTAAGGAGGTATAATTCCTTGCACACCTCAGGACGAACAAGAAATTAAAGCACAGGTACGAGACCTACTTGAACTTAAACTTATTAAAGAATCAAGTTCTCAATATTCATGCTCAGCTTTCATTCTAAGGAATCATGCGGAAGTGGTTAGAGGAAAGGCCAGAATGATTATCAATTATAAACCACTTAATGCTTTTACAAGTGATTTCAAATATCCGCTCCCGAGACAAGAAGTTATAATGCAAAATATTCAAAAGTCTAAGATAATCCCTAAATTTGACATGAAGAGTGGATATTATCAAATTCAATTCATACCAGAGGACAGGCATAAAATAGCATTCTCATGTCCAACGAGATTCTTTCAGTGGAACGTAGTTCCCTTTGGTCTAAAAAATGCACCTGCTTTCTTTCAAAGAAGAATGGATAGTATTTTTGGCAGGTATGATTTTATAATTGTGTATATAGATGATATTCTGATACATAGTTAAAATATAGAAGAACATATTCTACATCTATATATTTTCATGAAAGAAATAAAAGCCCATGGAATTGTATTATCACATAAGAAGATAGAGTTGTCAAAGAGACTATTGGGTTCCTTCAAATTATTATAATGAATGGACAAATCCAAATGCAGCCTCATAGTGTACATAAAATTTCCATTTTTCCAGATGAGTTGGGAGACAAAAATCAGATTCAAAGATTTTTAGGAATACTAAACTATGTACATAAATATATTCCTTTCTTATCATAAAAGACAAAAAATATCAGAAAACACTTAAATGGTGGATGGAGCAGCGCTGCAACTATATCAATTCAACAAATCAAGAAAGAAGCTCAGAGCTTGCCAAAGCTGAAACCTCCAGGTAATGAATAGCTCATTTTACAAACAGATGCATCAGATGAATTTTGGAGGCTAGTTCTCATCGAAAAAGGAGAAAATAATGAAGAACAAATCTATGCCTACAAATCAGGACAATTCTCAGCAAGTAAAAAGAATTATTTTATAGTAGAAAAAGAGACTTTGGCCATATTCAATGGAGTGCAAAAATTTGAATTATATTTTGCACTAGTACATTTTATTATCAGAACTGATTGTAAAAACTTTCAATACTCAGTACTTACTTGATAAATAGAAAGACGAATGCCAGGTTATTTCTCTCACCGATAGATGCAAAAAAAACCACCACACCACTGGTGTTCACACTTTGCCTTATACTCTCCAAAGGTCTTTTGAGAAATACAGAACTGTCCTCAGACATGCGGCCCAACAGGCTTCTATATTAAATCAAGCAAACATGTACATACCATGTGAACAACATAATATGAGAGCACAACTCATGATGCCTTCTCATTTTCAAAACACTTATTTATAGATTAGAGAAGTCTCTTTGGATTCTAAATCTGGATTTCAAACTTAACCTAAGAATCTGAATGATTGAGGGTCTTGTCGGGACTCGTACTCGCACAGTGTCTACTCAATATTTTCAAAAGAAAAAGGAAAATATTCTTTGTACAAAATTATCCACTGTGGCTATCGTCATAGATGCAAGGGTCCATGTTGTGATAATTGTAACGTGGACCCTTGTGTCTATGATGATAGTCACAGTGGATAATTTTGTACAAAGAATAGTTTGCTTTTTATTTTGAAAAGATTGAGTAGACAAGGTGCTAGTACGAGTCCGAGCAAGAAACTTAATCATTCAGATTCTTAGGTTAAGTTTGAAATTCAGATTTAGAATCCAAAGAGACTTCTTTAGTCTATAAATAAGTGTTTTGAAAATGAGAAGGCATCGTGAGGTGTGCTCTCATATTATGTTGTTCACATGGTATGTACATGTTTGCTTGATTTAATATAGAAGCCTATTGGGCTGCCTGTCCAAGGACAATTATGTATTTCTCGAAAGACCTTTGGAGAGTATAAGGCAAAGTGTGAAGACCAGTGGTGTGGTGGTTGTTTTCGCATCTCTCGGTGAGAGAAATAGCCCGACGTTCATATTTCTTTTTATCAAGTAAGTACTGAGTCCAGTACTGAGTACTGAAAGTTTTTACAATCAGTCTGATAATAAAATGTACCTGTGCAAGATATAATTCAAATTTTTACACTCCATTGAATATGGCTAAAGTCTATTTTTATTCTGTAAAATAATTCTTTTGACTTGCTGAGAATTCTCCTGATTTGTAGGCACATATTTGTTCTGCATTATTTTCTTCTTTTTCGATGAGAACTGGCCCCAAAAATTCATCTGATGCATCTTTTTGTAAAATGAGCTGTCTGTTACCTGGAGGTTTCAGCTTTGGCAAGCCCTGAGCTTCTTTCTTGTTTTACTGAACTACAGTAGTTGCAGTGCTGCTTCATCCACGATTTAAGTGTTTTCTAATATTTTTTTCCTTTTCCGATAACAAAGGAACATATTTATGTACATAGTTTAGTATTCCTAAAAATCTTTGAATCTTATTTTTGTCTCCCAAATCATCTGGAAAACTGGAAATTTTTTGTACAATATGAAGCTGCATTTGGATTTTTTTTTTCGATTATAATAATCCCAAGAAACTCAATAGTCTCTTTGAACAACTCTATCTTCTTATCTGATAATACAATTCCATGGGCTTCTATTTCTTTCATGAAAATATATAGATGTA
>APFE030278478.1:0-10533 GCA_000404065.3 Pinus taeda
ATTGATTCAGATCTGAGCTGTATTGTGTGTAACAGAGGTGGAGATACTTGTGAGAAGTATTATGCTGTGTAATTTACATGACTCAACAGATAGTTGGGGTTTTTAGCGAGATGCTTTCCCCGGGATACATACTGTGTTAATGTGTGAATGCTCTTGATGTTTTATTGTTATTGATGCTGCTATATTGATGATCAACGTAGAGGAGCTTATGTATTGTGTATGTTTTCCGCAATAGTACATGATCAAGATAATCTCTGTTGAATATGTGTTAAATTATTCAAAATTTCTACACTGCCTTCTACCATTACATCTATCTTAACAGTTAATTTGTTGCAAGCTCTCAATCTGATTTGGCCACCACTGATCGAGGATTATTTCCTATGCATTCATGTGTATATGTTGGCTCATATATTGTATCTTAATGAATGGTTCTGAATCAATCTTATTTGAATTACTTTTAACAAACTATGGTGTTGTAAGTCTTTAAGATAATTTTGACAATACTAAATTAAGATGTCCTAGGCACTAGTCTCCCATCAACCCAGAGGTTGTCTCTAGGAGTGACAACATATTTTTGGCGTTGTTGTCAGGGAATGGGTTAGAGAAATTTTCCCTTGGGTACAATATTCACATAATCTTTGATAAGGTGAGCAAATATGTGTGGGTTGTATACTTATCACCTTGGCGACTCCAATGTTAAATCATAATTTCATCACCCTGGCTTTTAAGGGGTCCTATACTTGCTCAGATACCTCTCAACAAAGAATTCCATCTGTATCTAACCTAGAAAGGCTAATATCCAGAAGGATTTGGAGGGGGAAAATCTCGAATGTTGATGTTACTGTCTCTTTGTTTCCTAAATCATCCTCATCCAGCTTACAAAATGCCATAATTCATTTCTCTGATTTTCCTTCTAGAGTCCTGGTATATCCTTCAGAAAGTGGTCAGTTACTCAGTACCGAGAAGAATTTTTAGTCAACACCCCTTACCTCTCATTTCCTCACCTCCTTAAAGTTGAGGAGGTAAAAGATATCCTCTAGAGCAGCCCTACCCACAATGTGAATAGTTTCTCATTCCATGGTCAATCAGTTGTATCGCAATTGGTCATAGCTCAGAGACCCCTAATAAACCAAGCACCACCACCTTTTCTCCAGATGGTTGTCCCGAGTTTCCTATTAAACAAATATGCTCCATTATACCTGCCTCAACCTTTAAATTTTATGTCGTGGGACTATCTCAAACTCCTGCTCAGTTTCAATAGAGAAGATGACACATCAGCGTAGAGACACATAGAATATTTATGTTTCTTTGCAAAAAAAGTTTAATGTCGAGCACTTTGATGTAGTGTTGAGGTCTTTGTCCAATCTTTGGATGGGGAAGCTAGGAAATGGTTTAAATCCTTGTCGAATGCTTCCATTTCCACTTGGGAAGAGATGGAAACTTCTTTTATGCAAAAATGGGGAGAGAAGAGAGATCATGGATACATTCTTACTGAGTCCAACTCTATGAAGAAGAAACTTGATGAGGATATCTTAGATATTACAAAAAGGTTTAATAAATATTACAACAATCTACCTACTGAGATTAAACCACCATAGGCCGCCGCCAGAATAGTTTTTGTTGGGGCCTTTGAATCAAAGTTCGGCTTCACACTCAGAGAGAGGAAGTCTTGTACCTTGGACCAAATTCAAACTGATGCTCTCGAGGTAGAAGAAAATTTTACATCAACAGGGAAGTCAAGAAGCGAACTGACCCTAGAGAGAAGAAAAAGGGGAAAGAAGAGGCAGCTTCCTCAAGTCATGGAAGAGAATCCCAAGAATAGAAGATAGAGGAGATGGATAAGTTGATAAAGAACTTATCAAATAAACTAACAAATATGGAGCTAGAAAATAAAAACCTTCAACGATATAAATTCCCAATTGCTAATCGAGGTGTCAATCCCCAATATAGAAGGCTTCCCCTACAAATACTGAAAAAGGGGAGGAAATAATAACAAGTCCACATTCATCCTCCATTATATAAAGAAGATGATCCGAAGGAGTAGATATAAGATGCCAACGAAGTTCAGGGGAACCTGTATTCCTCTTTCTCTAATGAAGAGCAAGAAGTCAAAACGTATGAAGAAGAGGAGGATGATCTTCATGCAACGTTGAATGATGGTGAGATTTATGATTAATGCAAGCAATTCGTTGATTTCATGTAGGTTCAGCTACATAAGAAATACTATCTTCAGTCATCTAGAAAGAGATCAAAGGGACAAGACCAAAATGAAGACATTTCCTCCCAAGAGCCTCCTAAGCCAGCTGACAAGGGGAAGGGGCCTTTATATCTAATTATTCAAAAAAATGATTCCTCAGATCCAAACTGCCATAAGCCCGAAGTCCTCAAAGAAGAGAAATCACCTCCCCCTGCTAGACACATTTATGAAAAAAAAGGAGTCAGTAGAAGTTAGCAGTACAAAAAAAGGTCGTGCCATCTTCAATATTCAAAAAGAGCTTGAGAAAGTCAAGATCCTGGTGTCATTATCTAAGCTCTTGAAACAACCCACCTATAAGGCTCAAGTTTCTTAGCTCATGTTTCCATCTGCTTCAGTCCAACCACCTGATAGTTTAAACTTGCAAGAAGAAAGGCCAATGGTCGTCTTTGGAATCCATGTCGAAGAACAAGATCCCTCCACAACACCTTTTTACGTTATTCTAGTAGTACACAAGCTCCTGATCCATAACTGCATGTTAGACTAGGGCGCTTCTCATAATTTGAGGCCATTGTCATTAATGGAGCAACTAGGTCTGCAAATAACTAGACCATACAAAGATCTCTATTCTTTTGATTCTAAGAGGGTAAAGTTCTTGGGAATGATAAAGGAATTAGTGGTAAATTTGGCCCAAATCCCAATAAAAAGTGTAGTCGTGGACATTGTAGTAGATGATATCCCTGTAAGGTTCGGTATGCTTTTATCCAGATCTTGGGGATCAAATATTGGAGTTTCTGTCAAGTTGGATCTTACCTATGCTACCATCCCTATCTTTGGTGGAGAATAAAGGTGAATGTATAGGGAATTAAGGTTCGTTAAAACTATCACGAAAGTTGATTACCCAAATAATTCTCATGTGTATGGGAAAGAAAAGGGTCTCTCCTGCTTCCTGCTAGAAGAAGATGATTTTATTTTAGAAGAAACACAGGTATATCCAATAGCCAAATTAGATCAGCAGCTCAAAGATTATAGCAAAGTGTGGAAGTTGTATTTTGATGGTGCAAATTCTAAGGAAGGAAATGGAGCGGGAGTGTTGTTGATATCTTCAGAGGGTAGTTTTATTCCCCTCTCATTCAAATTGGAGTTTGAGGAAGCCAATAATGTGGCAGAGTATGAGGCATTACTACTAGGCTTGCAAGCAGCAAGGAATTTGAATGTTGAATGCCTGACTATGTTTGGAGACTCGGAACTGGTGGTAAAGAAAATCAAGAACCAATGTCAAACTAAGCACCCCAGGCTAAGGGCCTACAAAAATGAGGTTTGCGATTTAATTGACAACTTCTTCCTATCTTTTAATGTCCAATTCTTACCTAGGGAAGGAAATCGAATGGATGATTCCTTGGCTATAGCTACCAGTAATTTTAAGCCACTATAAAATCCACTTCTCAGATATGAAGTTGAAGTTAGGTACAAACCCTCAATGCCTAATAATGTGAAACACTAGAAGGTGTTAGAAGATGATGAACAAATCAAGTGTTTTATGGAGATCATTGGGGAATTACCGAATTTTGTGATCGACCAAGAAGAAGAAGAAGAAGTGACAGAGAAACAACCAACCACCTTGGAGGAAACTATCGTAGGGCATAGAGTTCTATAGTTAAAGGGAGACATCATTCCCCATGGCCTAGTTCCTTTGGAGAGATTACTCAAATCCAACGACGTGGCCTCAAAACCTGTTGATTACAGAGTTGATGAACAGGTGGAGGATTACAACATCGGCTCGGAGAACGAACCCTAGATGATCAGGATGTCAAAAGGGATCCCTCATCAATATAAACAAATATCCTCCAGTTGTTGTTGCTTCTGCTAAATATCCTCTTGTAGCTTCAACGCATTTGGATCTTCCTGCATCGAAGTCCAAATCTATAAGTTCTCATCCAATAGCTTCCCACAATCAGCGATTGTTACAGAGATGCCGACCATTACACCCTTCTGGTTAGCCTCCCTCTGGTCTCGCACCTCATGTGGTGTGGTTGGCTGTAGCTTCATCTATAGCTCGATGATATTCATCTCATATATAAATTGTGCGTCCGCGATATTATCCGTGTATCCTTTTACTACAAGGTCGAGATTCACGACCTTTGCCTCCACTGGTTCCTCTTCCTGGACATCAATGTCCAGAATCTTGCAGCATGTTGCTTCAACCACCTCCTTTAGCTTTTGTTGCTATTGTACGGCCTAATCCCTCTCTTGGATTTCCTGGTCAAGCTTCTGCTGTAGCGAAGCTCACTCTCTCTCTACCTAAAATTTTAACTGTGAAGTGTGTTGTTTGGGCAACTTCAGCTCATCTATGATCTCTAGATGAAACTTGTGTAATCCTTGAAGTGGTACTGCTGTGATGTTCATGTTCACATACCTCCACTCTTTGGCCTTATGTTATACCTCAGCGAAGTCAAACTTGAGAGCTCCAAAAGGTATCAGTGCTATCCACATTGCAAGTGAAGGCTCTATTGGTCTTTCCTCTCCAATATTTTCCTCTTCCTGCACTGACTGTCTGATCATCTATGCCAATATCTTTAGTTATGAAATGCACTCCTTAACACCTATTAGAAGTGTGGCGTAGTGATCTTCTAATTTTTTCCATGATTTTGTTATTGCTTCTTGAATTTTGTCCCCAATCTAGTCCAAGTCCCCATCAGTGAGGACTACTGGTGTTATTTCCTTTGTCTTGTCTGCCTTCTGCTTCTTTTTGCTTCTTGTGGTAGCTTTGGTGTGTGCCTTCCTCTTCTCCGCGACAACTTGGTTTGTCTCTGTCTTTTCAGACTCTTTGTTTTTCTCATCACCTTCAGGAGGATCCTAGTGACCCTCATCATATTTCTCCTCTTGTTCTGATTCTTGCTCATCCTTATCCTTCCCACTCGCTTCCCTGTGCTGCGTCGTGTCCTTCTCTAATGGAGTATCCTCTGTCTATGTCTCTAGCGCAGTGATCCACTCTGCGGGCAACTATTGTATCTATGCTCGGAGATTTTCTTATATCACTAAATATGGCAGGGGATGCCATGTCTTCTTTGTGTCCCCGCGAGCCTATATGTAAATTATGTGGAATTCAGCCTCAAACTTCACAATAGAGCTATATTTCTTGTATAGGCTTGGTGAAAGGCGAAGGTTCTAGTTCACCAACATGTGTGAGTCCATATGATATAAAACAAAACAAAAATTGTTATCCCATGCTCACGTCGGTTCAGTGGTATACCACAGCGAGGCATATTGCGCGGCTTCACAAACATTCGAGGATGTTGGAGGGAACTGTGAATATTTTGGATCTCTCCATGCAAGCATCACAATTATCAAAATTAACCATGCGTAGCAAAATGGAGTAACTTTCCCCTGAGCCTCGCAACGGTCGTCAAAAAATTCTTGGAAAAGATATGCGACCTAGTTGTATTGAACCCCATTAGTGCACTGCACATCTAATGAAACTATCAGTGCACGAACTTCATTAACCCAAAACTTCCTTGTGATTTTTCTAGCCAATATATGTGTTACAAAGTGAACTCCCTGGACATTGATAAAGTTGATATCATAACCTCACTTTCATTTTGTCAGTCTAAACTTCTTCTTCATGTTTTCTGCTATGGATCTATCCTAATCTTTCCCAACAAACTCCTCTACGGTGTTCAACCTTTAATTGGGCAGTCTTGTGATTCTCCATATTAGCATTGGGTCGATAGGGATCCTCTTCCCCATCCACAAGCATCCATCATGCACCAACACGAGCAGTTGTCTCACGCAAGTTGTGTTTCATGAACTTCTACCGAAGTGTGGCACATTCAACATATTCATGAAGCCCGACTGCGCTAATCCAGCCACCCACTGCTACGATTCTAACCTTGTCACACCACTCTAAGGGTAGTGTACTTGTTTTAAGTATCTATCTAGTGTGAACTATGGATATTTCTTTCTGTCATTGAAATCGTAGTCTACAAATTTCAACTACAAAATCTTCCCAAGGGTTTCACTAGTAAATCGCACTGACACCGACAATAAAGGTGTGAAGGTGCCATACTTCGCGTCCTTTGACTCTTTCACTGGTTTTGCATCTAGTTTTCTTGGTGGAATATATGGTGGGAGAGGCAATTGAAACATTGCACCTTCCATTTCCATTTACACTTGTTTTGCTTCTTCCTCACTATATCTCACTTGTTCAGGATCTTTCTGAGGCTCAACAGGTCCCTTTTCTTGTTTGTTCTTCGTTCTCTACTCTCTGGTCATTTTCTTTCACAGGGATCTTCACTGCATGCATGATGATGCTACTGCGGGCATATCAGATACTGATTCAGATGCTGCTTCCATGACTTTGGCTAAGCCCTTCTCACTATATATATGAATAAATTATTCAAGCACCAGGGCATCCATGAAAAATTTCTGCAACTTCTTCGCAATAGCAATACTCGAATTCTCAATTCAGCAAAGTGTCAAATCTGAGTAGGACATGAATTTTTATAACAAATATGAATTTCTAACCCCATCATTAGCTCTGATTGTGTTCATTAATTGCATATCTATTGTTAGATCTAGTCAATATGTCCTCATAAATGCATCTTTTGTGTATTTCAATGGCAACTTTCCTTTTTAACAGTCATATTTTTTTCTGACAAACTTCGATGCATCCCATATTATAGCGAGCAACCCCTCTTACATCAATACTCCTATGAACTTCGACATAATTTTCCTATGTTGAAGCTCTCTTTGCAACGTAGTTTATAGTCCAGTGCCCACTTTCAACTTCAGGTGGCACTAAGTCTTTTCTTCTTTCTTTAGAGCAAAGCTGTAGGGGCAGGGTTGTCCCTGTACAACTTCAACTTGCTGACATTTACTCTTCCTTGAACCAATTCTCCATTTAACTTTGCTAATTAAATTGTGCCTCCATCAGTAGTATGCTTGATAATGTATGGGCCCAACTAATGCATCTTGAGCCCAACCGAAGGTAAATTATTAATTTCATTATTTTATTTTATTTTATTTTTATTTGACTGATTCAAAATGTTTATGTTTACATTACAACATCTCTTCCGTATTGGGTTGGAGAACGTCTCTCAACACAATCATTTTCACGAGTTGTAATTATCTTCCATAATTTTTAATTTATACTCTTTTTTATTATTATTTAAGTTTTGTTTGTCTTAATGATGTGTGAAGTGTCTGCTTAAAAGAAAACATTGTATATTTAAAAGAAATTAACAGTTTATCTCCAAAAAATTCAAACAACATTGTGACTAATATAAACCTACATAGTCAAATTTAAAATTTATCATCAAACCTTATAAAGATATCACGTTAGATTATTTATTTATAGTTTATCAAATAATCACTATAAAGTTATTGAATCTAAATTAGATAATATCATCTATAAACTTTGGAAAGTGAAAACTAAGATCAATTTTGTGAATTAGATTTTTGGAAAGTTATTATAAATAATAAAATAAATATATAAGAAAGCTTTTTGTGGTAGCCCACTTTGCAATCTTGACAAAATGTAAAGTAAATGTGAGTGAAAGGTCTCATATTCAATCCCCAACATATGAGCATGTGTGTCATCCTTGGGGCAAGGTAATTGCACCTAGGTGGTTATAGTGTTAACAGTTGGAATCGACCTCATGCCACACGAGTACAAAACCGACTAGTTGTTGATTCTCCTAGCACAAAACATAAATAAATAAATAAATATGATGACAATAATGGTCATTAACATTTATTGGAATTATAAGAACATGTGCTTCCTCGCAAGAAGCCACAAGTTTAAATCTAAAGGGGTAGAGTATATACACCTTCGTAAACCTTATTAACATTTCTAAAACTAGTATCAATTCATTAAATATTAAATAGAATAAGAGAAATGGAGGAGTCAAAGTCGTCAAGGGTGCAAGTGGCTAGGGTTTCCCAACAATTGCAACTCCTCCCGCCCCCCGTTACAAATTTGTGTAATGGAATTTTGCATATTTGGGGTTTGCAATGGTTGCATGTTGAGGTCTTTATGGTAGATCAAGAGTTTAAGTTGCTAATTTGGGGTTTCAAACTTGGTTTTCTGCTGCCCCAACTTGTTATTGGCTTGGACGATCTATTCTCTCAATCAAAGTTGTTGAGTTCATTGCGTGTACAATGGGTGGTATTTCCAACCATGGCAGGGATGGCCATAACTCTCTACCTCATGGTAGATTTGTAAAAAGGGTGGATATAATTCCTTCACTTAATTTGGGGTTTGTTGCCTCTATGAAGAATAATGTTAATACCCTTAAGAATGTTAAGAATGTTCATCATACTTTGACCCAATTATAGCTTTGTTTTAGAATGTATCTCTAACAATTGGGAAGATAATGATCCCATTGGTTATTTATATTGTGGAAATGGTTATTTTGTTTTTTTTAAACAAAGAGGATAGGGATCTATAGATCTGGGCCCTATTTCATTGGCTCCCGAGGAATGTTTCTCACCCACTAGATATGGATTTTAATCCTACCAATGAAATCTCTTTTGCGCCAATATGGATTATATTGTCATATATTCCCCTTCTTTGCTACAAGATGGTATTTTCAAATGACAAATTGGGTCACTATAGTGCAGTTCTCATGGCAAGGACAATTACTTCTCACGTGCCAAAATTTATGTTGAAATAAATTTTGCAAAAGGACTCCTTGACTCGATTCAACTTGACTTTGAGGGTTGGTCCCTTCTTTAGGCTTTGGATTATGAGCAGATTCCTTTAAATGCAAAATTTTCCATGAGTATGGGCACTTTTCAAAAAGATATCCAAAATGATGAGCAAGGAGCATTTAAACCAATTTCAAGGAAGCATAAGAACCATCCATCTAAGAGGTCTCATTCTCATAGGAATACATAGCATTAACATCCTCAGTCCAATAAGAATTCCTCGGAGGCAGAAGTTGAAGAAGATCATCTAGATCTAGATCAAGTTCCTTTAGGAAACACCGATTCACCCACTGAGGAAAATACTACTTCTAAGAATATTGATAAGCCCCCTCTTCTAGATAAGAAGGAAGAAGAAGCCAGTTTGAAGGAAGAGAAGGAGGTTAATATCTCCTCTTCTTCTTCATATTCATATGTTCTAAAAAGAAATCAATGATCTTCTCCTCCATTAGCAAGAAGTAGAAAAAATCGAAGCAAGAAATCATCAAAATCTGGTGCACATCATTCTTTAGCTTCTCATGGTTCTAGTGGGGGGTTAGTTTCAATCAAAAATCTACTCTTGTTCTCAAAAAGCATTAAGCTCAAGTCTCAAAAGATATAGTATTATATTTCCCCTTCTTTTGTTAGGAGGAGGATGATTATTTGCCTTTTTTAGAATTATTGAAGAACTTTTGTCTATAGTATTGATTTCGATGTACTTCAACTACATCTTCCAGTCACAAATTTTACTTAATGTAGAATTCTCGTTAGAATAAAAAAATATTTAATTTATCTTTAAAATTCATAGATAATCATGCTAAAAAATAATTCATATTTATAGCTTAGAAAATCCACGAATTTGTATGCCCAAACACAACTCATGTTTGTATCTTAGAAAATACATATTCTACATGTTTAAATTGAAAAAACTTATTAGAGAATCCATAAATGATTAAGCCCAAACATAAATCATGTTTGTAGCTTAGAGAATACATAGTTTACAAGTTTAAATTGATAAAACTCAGTTAAAAACACAATGATGTTATGATCCTTTTGAGTGCTTGGTAGATCCGATTTAAGATGGATCTTGGATGGTTTAATTTCCCCTTTAATTCCACATGAATACCACGGGTTCTCATAAACCTAGAGCTCAAAAACTATTAGTAACTTGGCCAAGTCAAGTTTACCTTAACAACCCAACAAAAAAATAATATAATAAAAATAAAAATTATCACGTAGAATTTTTATTTTAACATATGATTATTTTTAATTTAATTTAATTTAATTTATTTTGATTGAATTAAATGTTTACAAGACATTACATTACAACATCTCTACAATACTCCGCCTCACAACACAATAAATTCAAAATTTGAACAAGTGCTGAAGTTAATGTTATTATTTAAACTCATAAAAAATAAATAAATTATGTTCTTCATTCTTTAAAGCTTTCTGAAAGTAAGAATATGAGCTTTATACTACATGGTATTAGTGTTCTTCAACATTTAGATGATGTCAAGTAAGAAAGTTCTAAGTTTTTTAACATGATTGCACTGAGATGGGAGAGATCTTGTAATGTAATGTTTAACATTTTGACTAAGCCAAATTACATAAAAATAAAAATAAAAATTAAATAAAAAGATTAATATAATGTA
>APFE030278487.1:51604-70742 GCA_000404065.3 Pinus taeda
TTGTTCCCCATGAGGGGCTTAATTTGACTTAGACTTGACATTATGTTTAGATCTGAAAAAAAAAAATTCAAGAACAAGGAAATAATTTAGATACGATGCATCACGATTTGATCCTTAATCATAATTCTAAAATCTATCTAAAGGCATGTGTAAAAAACTATTTGCTCCATTAAAACTTTAAAAACACCATTCAATAATGAAACACCTTTGGGTGCAATCATTACCTTCAGGCACTTTGGTGTAGTGAATAAAGTACAAACATGCAACCTTTTGTCAATTTACCTTTGGGTCAGACTAACATATCCATGAACTAACGACCATCGCTACTCCATATGTGTTGCAACTAATTTTCATACACAACCCTTATGCACCAAACAACTTAGCAGGCGCCAACCCTCCTTTGGGAAAGCTAACACCCACGTCCATTGCCAGTACGTCAATTCAACTTGTCATGAGTCACCCTTGCAATCGTCTTACAGAGAGCGGTTCGTTTGCGAACATCAATGCTTGACTCATGCGAAAAACAACACATGTATACTTAAAAAAAAAAAAATGCCTTTAGTTAGATTCCAAAATTAGTAAAACTTTAGCAATTTCTACAATCATTACCTTTTAGAGATGCTTCAATAATTTATTTAGAGAATACTAAAAAATTTTATGGTTGCCATGATTAGCATCATTGTGATAAAATCCGAATCAATAATTAACGTTAATACAAATTTTATGCCATAATTAGCATTATTGTGATAAAATCCGAATTTGGTATTAACGTTAAATTTTATGCCATAATTAGCATTATTGTGATCAATTTAGAAAATACACAAGATCTTTAAAAAATACACAATTTCTAACTGAATTTAAACTTTATTAAAGCAATGAATAATAACATTAACAAGAGCACAATTAATTTTAATACAAACAAATAAAACAAGATTCGTTTACCAAATCACGATATATGCACATGCTAACAACTATTTGGACCCTTCAAAGTTCCAAATAGAAATATGATAAAAAATATAATAAGAGTACCACTAAAGCCTTCTTATCATGCATGCATATATAAGAATAATCCTTGCCTCTGAAACCATCCTTAAATCCCAGATACTTAAATTGAAAAAAAAACCAATCTTTTCATTTAATAAATATAAACCATAATAGTTTAACATAAATTCATAATTTTCCAATTGAATCATTATGTTTTAAATTATTTTACAGTTTAATCATTTAAAAACTTAAGATCTGTATAAACTATCGCCAACACAATGATTTCCACATTAAAAAAAAATAATCCATTTTAAATAAACTTAATCGCACACTAAACTTAATGCATTACAAGTTCTATGACCATAGTAGCATATCCTGGGCATCTATGGGTATCTTTGGGCCGGTTTGGCTTACGTGTCAGACATAATTGACTCAACATTGTATTTCATTTTTAACGCTTGGAAAACGCATGAAGTAAAATTAGGCCACGTCCGCATATAACAGTATACGAATTCTGCTCACAAAGTAGGCTACAAAATTCTATTCACAGTTATATAAACAAAACAGAGATGGATCTGGGTTTATATAAAGAGCAAAAGGCCATAAAACCCAATTCTGTGTTCACACCAGAGGAAATCACATTCCTCTGAAAGGCCACCCCAGTCTTCACCGTAGACATGAAATTTTACCGGTCAGATATCAAGTTCTCCAAGATTTTCATCTTAACAATTTAACCTTAAAGCAGCTCTATTTAGCCAAGAAATGCAAAATGATTTTTATTTTTATTTTTGGGCGTGAGAGGGAGAAAATTGAGTATCTAATGAAAATTGAAAATTGAGTACGAAGAACACAGAAGATAAGACCAAAAATATTTTCGAGGACTAATCAGCCGATTCCGCAGAACCTTTTCAGGAATCCTATTATAACGCAATTTAACCGAACTGTGAAAATATCATATTGACCAGATTGCCTCTCGTTAATAGAGAATTTTCTTCATCATATGAAGCAATTGCGCGAAATCGCTAGTCTTACGGCCAAAGTTTTAGCTCAGAACTCTAACAAAGTGGAATTCATCGAAAAAACTTCATAATTCTCCGATCTTTAAATTAGTTGTATACGCAAAAAAAAATTTAAAAAGCAATTTCGCAAAGCAAAAATAAAGGCTCAATTTTAGACAGCAGTCCGGCATCTTTGCCAAAACAAACGATTCTTGGACGGTGTATGGTTTTTAAAAGAGGTGTTCGATGCATTTCCAGTTGCCTCCAACGAAAAACTTACGACCCGTCTTCTCGCGAATCGATCAAAGAAATTTTCCATCCAAAATGTACAGAAAAAAATTGCTCGAAAGATTTAGGCAGAGATCATTAAAACCGAAATACACTGCAATTCTTACATAATGGTGTTCTGATACCAATTGTTAGATTTAATTTCTGGGTTTTCCTAATTACTTTAAACCCTAACCAAGATCTACTTCTTTGTAAGAAATTGAAAATAACGCACAGCGGAACTTATTGAAAATAATGCACAGTGGAACTTACTTTTCATCTTCTAAAGCTCCTGGTCTTGACTTGAGTTGTTGGCTCTTGAATCCTTCCAAAGAGCTTGCAATCCTTTTTTCTGGCAATCCTTGATAGAGTATCAAGTATTCAATGGAGTAGACTAATTTTTCTGAGTGATTGCAAGCCTTGGAGACTCTTTCGACTATCAAGAAATTTATTACTGCTATTATTTCAATCAATTATAATCGGTCCATTAACAATTATAATTGATTAACATTATTCTATATTCTATATGTACTTGTATCCAAATCCTTATTTAAATACGTTTAATGCCATAACTTAATTAATCACATTATTTGGCATATTTAATCATTACATAAATGTAATCTTGGTGACAGTATTTGATATCATAATTATAATGCACGCATGTCCAACTTAATTATTGTAATTAGACGTCTCTAAATCCAACAGTTATGCCATGATCGGATTAGACCTCTGTCTTGCAAGAGAACAAGTGCTGCCATTGTTGTGTTCCTTTTATGCTGGTCCTTAGCTGCATCAAATTTCTCAATCAGTAGAGAGATTTTAGTTAATAAGAACACCCTGTGACGGCTTTGTTGGAGCGGGAGAAAGAGATCCAAGTAGAAAGTGAATAAGTTCAACATGACCGAGAACAAGTGGAGGAGAATCAGGTTCAGTATCCTATGAATGCCCGGCATTGCTTTTCCCAATGTTCCTTTGTTTGCCTTAGGCGCTCAACCTTTTCCGTCTGAAGCCTCTGCTTCCAATACTCAGGACAGCTGAGAGACGCAGAATGCATTAATAATTGCTCAGAAACCAAAATTGATATTATACAGTTCCAATATAGATTTACGAAAGGAAGATTTCATGTAGAAAGAAATATTATTTACAGCAAATATTATTCGCTGAATAATATATATCCTTTATACAAGAAAAGCCTGAATCATTGGAAACTGTCCCGAAGTACCTTTTGGATAATAACACATTCAACTCGCCTAAACGCACAGCATCGCCAAAAACTCTTTCCTGTAATGAGTGCATATTTTAGAGTGAATGAAATTGAGATATCATATATACAAAAATATTAAAGCCAGGGTAGGAATGGAAAAGAGGAAAAAAAACACAGTTGAGCATCAGAAATTTCACCTGCCGGCATAAAGGGCATTTAGACTTGGGATCTGCGCACTCTAACCCATCCACAATTGTAACTGCTGCAGCAGAACAAGCACAACTGAAGCAGAAGATATGGCAGCATTTCAGAGAAACTGGGTCGAAGAATGTTTCCTGAAAAGGGTAAAAGCTTTAAACAGCGCCTAAATGTACAGCATGTACCAATAAAACACAATGCTTTGCCAGCCAGATAAATTAAACAGTAAAACACAATGCTTTGCCAGCCAGATAAATTAAACAGTGGGAAAAGATACACTCACAATATATAAATATTATTAAAAAAATCATAAAAATTAATTAAATTATAATTTATTTTAAGAACTATTTTAGTTAGATTTAAGATTTTTTGTGATTTAAAAAAAGTTTTTTTGATATAAAATTATTATATAAATTATATATATAACAATATTTTTAATTCTAAAAAATATTTCTACTTTAATAATTTCATTACAATATCATAATTTACTAATATTACATGACTGAAAAACCATAACTATATAGCACATGTTATAATGTCTTTTTTAATCAATCAATTTAATTAAATGGTTTGAAAGGGCATAATGATATTTAATATAAATCAAATATTTTCTCTGTAACTATTAAAAATATTGTAAAATAAGTGAATGTAGACTTTCACAGTTCTCAGTATTGTAGAAGATTTTAAGAAAAATCCTACTATTCACCTAATAATTAATGATAATTAAATTAAAATCCTGGAAGCCCTATTTCAAAATAAACATAAAACCCTGACAATTTTATTTTGATTTTAGATTCACTGCAACTTAACTTACTTGAAACTTAAAAGTCACATATTTTGTTGATTTAAATGATTTATACAAACTAATTATAAATTTTACAAATAAAAATGTCTTTGAAATTAATCCTAATAATATAATTAATCCAAAAAACATTCTCATTTACAATATAAATCACAAAAATCTAAAATCTAATTCAAACACAATTTATTTCATTTCACACCCTCCAAATCACTTCCTTCTCACTTCCTTGGAAAGTTATTTCACACCCTCCAAATCACTTCCTTGGAAAGTTATTGTCTCACCCTCAAAATCACTTCCTTCAAAAGTCGGAATGATATGTAAATGAACCAAATGACCATTACTACAACTCTGCATGCCCTGAACAGAAGGCAACCTCTCCCTACTGTATCTAAAATCAAAATTGATGGATTTAACCGAAATTTCCGGATATCTAAAATGCTATCTTGGCAGACCATCCTTTACAAGTTCAAATAAAATATATTTGCAAGTCTGCGATGGCTCCATTTTATCTTAAAGCTTCTATCTTGAGTTCTACAGCAATATTGCATTATTCGTATTTACCTGGCACCGTGAGACAGCACAGTCTACAGTGTCGCTCATCTTAATAAAATGTTATTGGCGGGAACTCATTCATTTAGACAAAGTTTTTGTCTTGTTCTAGACGACTACCCTTCTCAGGCATTTCCTCCCAAGTTTCTAGTCTGGTTATTACTATCCTCTGTCTTCAATTCGTCCTTCTTCCTTAAGGCTTAAACTACAGAAAACGGTCTTGTACATCAAAGTACCATTGGTCCTTCTTCCTTAAACTACAGATAACAGTCTTGTACATCAAAGTACCATTGGTCCTTCTTCCTTAAACTACAGATAGCAGTCTTGTACATCAAAGTACCATTGCTAAACAATGCTGCTGTAAATCAAACAGGTGGGCTACACTGAAAAAGGTTAATTAACTTAACAGAGTACTTTCATCATAGTGCATTACATTTAAATGTGCTGTAATAATACCATATGAACTCACCAGGCATATCGAACAAGTTAAGTCAATATCCAGTTTGACTGAATCAAGAACAGTGCCGGACAAAGATGGTTTTTCACCATCAAAGGTTAGCGAATAGTCCTCCGACAAATCAGAAACAGGCGTAACACCATTGCTAAGATTCATTGAGTTGATTCGGAATGCAATAAGTTCATTCAACCAGGGAGACTGAAGAATCTCCATTTGCATAGATTGTGCGCGAGTTTTAAATTCCCTTCCCTGTTTAGAGTAATGAATCTGAGAAGAAAAGACCAACATTATATTAGAAAAACTTTTGGATCTATGAAGGTGAAAGATAAAGAGGTTATACTAATACCAAATTAGGTCAATGAGACTTGAAAAATACATCGATGTCAAATTTAAATGCCTTGAGCATGTACGGAGAAGGAAATGCATAAAACAAAATTATATTTTAATAAAAACATAAATAAGAAAATAAAGAAGATACCGATCTTGGCTGAGAGGAGAGGGAGGACAGGCACTTTCGCATCCAAAAACTGTCTTTTAAGATTTATCATTAAATCTAAGAAAGTGAAAAATCAACCAAATCTATGCTCTTTTAAAGCATGATAAGATAAAATGTCCCGAATGTCCCTATAGACAGACCTTGTCATACTTTTTCAGAATCTTGCGGACTGCCAGAGCGTTAATGGAAGCATAGTTTACTAAATCTTCCCCTTTTTTGAACATTCCTAAGTGATCGTCAGCCCATTTGCTTGTCAGCCATACAAAATACTTCTGAAATCCAGTGGCAATATGTAATTTTAACAACTGTCTTGCACCAGTATTGAAGCAGCAAAGCACAGCAGACATCTCATTCAACAGTGATGGAAAGAATGTCCTGTCACACACTGAATATAAATAGAGGCCCATCCTTCAGTCTATTTTCAAACAAAAAAAATGACAGAACCAGATACACAACATAGAGCAATCTTCAAAAAACTGTCTCCATGCATGGAATACTTTCTCATAATTAAATTGGAGTAAGATCTTTGAAATAGATCACCGATTACTTGAAGAAAAAAAAACAGAATCAAATTTAATTCAATTAATGTCTGCAAAATTGCTTGACAGAATCTGGTACAAAGCAGCAGGCAAATCAAATAAATTTATCAGGCAAATCAAATAAATTCATCTTAAGTGGATGGAAATAAAAGAAAGTGGCCCTTACGGGATGTTTTGACATATTGAACATGTGTTTACAGTGTTTACGACATTATTATTTATTAAGTTATAAAAGGAAAGAAATTATATTAATGTTACAAATGACAAAAATAGTTTAGTCAAACATCAAGAATATAAACAGAGATCACCTCGACGATGCAAAATTTTCTCTAACACTCTAGGAGACATTACATTCATTTTTATTATTTTCTAACAAATGAATCATTCGTTTTCAATAAAACAAAGAAATAATTGCATCAGACAACGCAAGCTTCTGGCCATTTCCACATCATAGGAAAGATAAAGGATGCAAGAGCATCACCGGCAGATTGGCAAGCCTGCATCACCGAAAAATATTTTGTTCCAACTGTTTAAAAAATCATAAATCCAGGAGGCAATTGGATTACATGGCAGATGATGATTGGCAAGGGAGTACGCCCAGTTGACATGGTCAGTGGTCACCTAGGATGAGCAGCTTTATGTAAGATCAGAGCTTATAAAAGGGTTATAGGCATATCTCATCCAAGGCAAGCCTGCATCACCAAAAAATGTTTTGTTCCAAGTGTTTAAAAAGGCATAAATCCATGAGGCAATTGGATTACATGGCAGATGATGATTGGCAAGGGAGTACGCCCAGTTGACCATGTCACCTAGGATGAACAGCTTTATGTAAGATCAGAGCTTATAAAAGGGTTAGGCATATCTCATCCAAGGCAGCTTTGAGTAGCTCAACAGTTCCCAGCTTGGAATGGCACAAGGGTGCAATGCGAACCAACCACGTGAGAAGGGACTGCAAGGGGATCTAAAATAAAGAGACAGATCTCTAGAGAAACGAGATCGGGGATTGTGTAGCTGAGAGTTTAAAAAGCTGTTGGGGACTGTGGGTTTGGTTGTGGAGATCAAGATCAGCATTGGAAGAAAAGTACAAGTCAAACGGATCTCAAGCTTGTGAGAGTAGATCCGATGAAAATGAGCCCGAGTGCTAGCCAATGACAGAGAAAAAAAGACTTTCATTCCAATAACAGAGAGTTACATTTTCATGGATTTATATCACATCATACTCATCAGATCATATAGATCAGCTCATCAAAGAAGAAGATAGTCCATGACTGTTTCTCAACAGGAGAAGTGCCAAAAAAGTTTCTCAACAGGAGAAGTGCCAAAAAGCAAGAAAAACAGGGGAGTTTGTAGGGATCCCCACCCAAAAGCACCGTCAAAAAAAGAGACCCAATCACAGCAGCAGAAATGAAAATTAAATCTCAAACAATCCCATACCACAACCCTTGCCATCAGAGAACTTTTCAAAGAACGTAAAGCTCGGACAGAGGGAGAGACCAAGTTTTGACAGGGCATAAGCTTCCCTATTCTGCTCCCGAAAGACATGTTGAAAGGAGACAACTGATAAATAAGGGATAATGTTCCTAATCAACTGAATCCAATTGCGGAGAACTAGAACCTCAAGAGAGCAGCGACCCTGAATCGAGTTGATCAAAACAAAGGAGTCACCAAAAATAAGGAAATTATCAATGCCCAACCATAAAGAACACTGGAGAACACCTCACAACGCAATCAGCTCAGCTCTACCATTGTCCCCCTGCCACCATACCAGAAGAGACACCATCAAAGGAATAGATAGGGAAAATGCCAGCTAAATTGACATATGGAACAGACCGAAGAGAGTTCTTTGGAATCCAGGGGCCAATTTCCTGGAAAAAGCCACAATATCCAGAGCAACAGTCTTAGTCACAGGGAGTTTGTCCTAAAAAAATCAGAGCATTCTTGGCTCGCCAAATCCCCAAAGGAGATAGAAGGGAACGGTTCTATGGGCTTTAGTTCTAATATTTCATAAACTGAAACATTCGTGAATTAAGGACGCATCATTAATATGAGGGACGCCCAAAATTGGAGCCACCTCCACCCATATCTCAACAGCAAAGGGACAGCACAGCATAGAAAAAGGTGTAAGCAAGCCTCAGATTCCTGTCTACACAGGCAGCACCAGCCAGGACCAAAGAAACCTTTTATATGTAAATTGTCCCAAGTTAGAATACGGTTGTGAATGGCCAACCACGAGAAACACTTGATCTTCGAGAGGGCTTTCCACTTCCATAGCAGAGAGGTAATAACAACAGAGAAGGACAACGATTGGGAAGTGGAGGTGATGTGATCATAAGCTTCCTTGACCAAATTCCTGTAATTCCCAATGTGTCAACCCCACACAAGCACATGAGACCTCTGTGAGATGTTAAAGACCACCATGCAAAAAATGCTGCGATACATTTCCCATTCAGCCACCGTATCCTCCGATAAACCGATCTGACAAGTATGTGGCAAGGTATGAGCAGCAAAGCGCTGCCTGGACCACTCCCACAAGCTAGCAAGAGTATCCAGCCCCTGAGAATTGAGGTCATTAATGATAGAAATAGGGAGGAGATGGCTGGCATTGAAACCTTTGATGGCATCCCGACCCACTTTAATTCTCAGCCCGTCACCAACCCTCTAGCAAAGATTACTGTAAAGCCAAGGAATGGTGAGCCTGAGACTGCTACAGATTTTTGAAGGTCTATCAACCGATGGAAGGCTGCTGCAATCCACTCCCCCATGCTTGCGCGTTTGATGTATTTCCCAAACATAATCTTTTGCCATAGCCCCTTCTCGAAGAATAGCCTCCAAATGCTCGCAACCAGAAGGGCCAAATTAAAACTTCGGGTTTCTATGATACCCCATCTGCCTTTCTGAACAGACCTGGCGATGGTCTTCAGTCCCGTAAGATGAAACTTCCGCACAGCACCAACTCCAGACCAAAGAAAATTGGCTATGATGGAGCCTATTTTGTTAATAGTAGCTTGAGGAATGTGGAAGAGATGCATCCAGTAAACCGGACTGTTAGCGTGAAGCTTGTGAGACTAGATCTGTTGAAAATGAGCTTGAGTGTCAGCCAATGACATTTCTGAAGCTGTAATGGATTGAGCAGAGAAGCTCTGCAATGGTTTCTGTCATTGTTTTAGTTGAAATAATAAAGAAACGTGTTATGCCTGGTTTCCATTAACAAAAAATGATTTGCTTCCATAATTTATCCACAAGCACGGTGCACTTTCATGTACACAGCCTGTAGCTCCATTAAGAAATAACTATTTATGCAAACTAGTCTCATCTCAGAGAAATCAATTATGCGAAGGGAGATTTTGAAATACAGACTCTATCCGAGCCAGGCCTTTGAAAGCCGCATTTTAGTCGATGCTGGAAGCATAGCCTGTTATTTAAATAATTATTTTCACAAGAAATCTGTATATTAGAATAGTTAATAAAAGATATTTGAATAGTTCCTTCAGCGTAAAAACTAAATCGGAATTTGCAATAATGACAAACGTTTGCCGGAAAACTAATGCTTTTACTCTATATTCCCGTACTTGATGAGACCAGGGGAACGAGGAGATATTCTCCTGTTTCCTTATTCTTTTAGTTTTCAAAAGTCTGTATGAAGTCAGAGATAATGAATAAAGTCTTCCGAAACTTACCAGGACAAAAGGTGCGACAGACTCTACCGACTCCATCTGCCTCTGTATTAATATCATGGACCTCATTCGAACTATTTCCTTCATCCAAAGGAAACCGCGTGTTACTTTGCTTGTGAGATTCGACAGTGCAGTGCTTGAGAATTTTCTTAAATTTCTTAAATTCAACATAGGAGACTCCGGGGAGTCGATCCTGGAGCCTTTGGATGCACTCGTGATACCTCTTGCAGAACTTCATAGTTGCTTCCACACGCTACACAAATAATTAACCAAAAATCATATATCTTAACTGGCAGGAAGCTCTCATGTTCCAAATTTTCATATTCCTCTAAAAGGCATCAAAATAAGATACAGATCCATTATCAATGATGTTTTTATTGCCAAAAAGGCTTCCATTTCAACACGTAACTCTGATCTATATTTTCTGTAGGAAATCGCGCTAAGATTAGTGTTTAGTCTCGTCAACTAACAAGATTTTTGCAATTTATCAGTCATTCCACATAATTTAAAGGCGAATACTCCCATCCCGTGTCAATAGTTTATGAGGATTCAATACCAGTGGGTGGAAATTTAGTAGGGAAATTGAAATTAGAAAAAGGGTAAAAGTGATCAAAACAAAAAACAAAACCGTCTCCATGAGAAAGCCCGGAAATGGAATTGAACGAGAAGTTAGAATCGTACCGTGTTGAGAATTTGAGCAGCAAATATCGCCTGGTACGCTTCTGGCAGTTGAATCTTTAAATAAATTCTCACTTATAGAGAATCCTACACCTTAGAACATTACAGAACATCCAACATGAATATTGATAACGGACGGCAGCATGTTTCAGGGGATGTATGAGGACACGTATGCAATGATATTCACCTCCTGCGACTGGGGAGTGGAGTGTTTCACATGTGCAGTCCCAAAAAAAAATATTTGAGTTCTTTCAACTTTGACATTTTCAAACGGACTTTTTCTCCGTTTGGAAATTATTGAGCGTAGTGTTTCACAAGTTCACTCCAAAAAAATCTCCGAGTTCTTTCCACTATGACATTTTCAAAGAAACTTTTTTTCCTTCTCTTCTAAATTATTTTAAAATTTTAGATAGTTTATTGGATAGATTGTTTTATCAATTGGTTTTTTTTTATAAATAAATTTTCCTGGTTTTTAAATAAATTTCTCAATAAATAAATTATCCCAAAAACTAGATAGATTGTTTTTCAATTGGTTTGTTATAGTTGGGCTTTTTCTATAAAGCCTTAGCATAAACTAAGCCTTACCATAAACTTTCTTTTTTTTAAGACAAATTCCTCAATAAAAAAATTATCTCAAAAATTAGCTGCCAAAATATCTACATAATTTTCCATATTCTTTGGAAAACACATATTTCTTAACAATCCTAAACACCTAAACTAAATGCACAATCTCTACTAGAAAAGGCAGCCAGAAAACTTCAACTGAAAATTTGATAAGAAAGAAAGAAAGAAATTATTTAACATCCACAATATAGCCTATAAAACAGATTAATATCTACTTGATGTATTCTGCGCTTTTAATATAATAACATTTTTATTTATTTTTAATCAGAAAAACTCTACGACTTGTTTAACGTTTACCTATTAATAAATCTTTGGGATTCTCGGCTTCTCTTCCTCTTTCTAAATCGGGTTTGAAATAAATAGATTTAGAGGTTGAATGTCACTTCAATCACCATACAATAATATTAAACTAATTATACTTATCCAATATTATTTTAAGTTTATAAATATTATTTAAATATTAAATTTGGATAAGTATTTTTTATTGCAATTTAAAATTGCTTTTAAATTGTTGATTACAACTTGATGTGAGAATTCATCAAAGGACTCACTCCTTACCAGAGTGATAGCATGTTATATATTTAATAATGCATGATGTGAGAATTCATCACAGGACTCACTCTCTATCAGAGTGATAGCATGTTATATATTTAACCAATTTTAAATTGTTGATTACAACTTGATGTGAGAATTCATCAAAGGACTCCCTCCTTACCAGATATATTTAATAATACATGATGTGAGAATTCATCAGAGGACTCACTCTCTATCAGAGTGATAGCATGTTATATATTTAACCATACTTGATGTGAGAATTTATCAAAGGACTCACTCCATGTTAGAGTGATAGCATGTTATATATTTAACAATATGGTTAAGAGTGAATTTATCAAAGGACTCACTCCATGTTAGAGTGATAGCATGTTATATATTTAACAATATGGTTAAGAGTGACAGTTTAAGTGGTATTATGGGTTAGTATCAGAAAAGTTGTTTTTAGGTAGAGTAGATTCAAAGATTAGATAATTTAAAGATATGGTTAAGATTGATAGTTTAAGTGAGATTATGGGTTAAATTTAGAAGGGTTGTTTCTAGGTAGAGTAGATTTAAAGATTAGATAACATATTAATGGAATGTTCTACGCATCATGATTAAAGTCCATATCACTTTCTAACATGTATATCTTTATAGACTTTTTAATGAAAATTTTGTCTTAATTCATAGAACAATTATTTAGATCTATAGTTCCACTTGATTGAGAAAAACATTGACCATATAATTATGTTAGAGTCATGACCAAATTGAAGAGGACTTAGGTCTTCAAAATTTAAAACATTGACCATATAATAATGTTAGAGTTATGACCAAATTTAAGAGGACTTAGGTCTTCAAAATTTAAAAGAACAATATCTACCATTTTTTGGTCCTGATGATGGATCCCCTTTGGGGTTTGAAACATCGACATGATGAATATGATACTATGGATAATCTGATAAATACTACACAAAATAATGACTATAGGAGCTTAAAGTCTTAGATGATGAAATTGCTATATTACTATTAAAAAAAAATCATCTGAGAGGTTGAGTTCATCCAATTTTTGTTTCAATGAAAAGAAGTTTATATTAATATTTCAAATATGCGGAAAAAATAAATGGAAAGAGAAACAAGAGTGGTATAGAAAGAGACTCGTGAGGCTTTGCATACAAGAAATGAGGAGAGAGAAAGGACAACAATAAATGTAAAAAAGAGCAAGAAGATAGCACAAACTACTTGGAAGTGACTGAATGGATCATAATTTGAATTGATCCCAAATTCTCATATGTTTAGTTGAAAGCATAGGTGAATGATTAATTGAAACGAATTATCTTACTAAAACAAGGATGGTGCAATTTGGGCTTACTAAAGCTTGGGTGTAAGGTCCTTGCTTTGAGTGACATTGAGTGACATGATCATCTCAATGGTCAATGATTGGCTTGGATGGACATATTAGATGGATGGTGCCTTTAATGAATTGGTTTCAGACACTTTAGCTTATTAGCAAGGTGTACCTTGGACAAGTCAGGTGCCCCTTCTAAAAGACATGGTGTGCCAAAAATAGTGGAAACTCACACTAAATTAGATGCATCGAGAGAAGCTTGGAATAACATTTGGCTAGAGGAGGCAAAGAAGGTTTTTTTGGGTAGCTTCATCCACATACATGTGCTTGGCATGAAAAATGAAGAAGAAATATAGAAAAGCTTGATAACTCAGGTGCCTAGACTATTTATGGATCAATGGAGTTAGGTGACCCACTCTTGGGGTTGTGACAACCAATTGAATGCCTTCGGGAAAAGTAGTCATAGATTGTAACCATGGGGCACAGTCATTAAGCGTAGACCATTTGACACACATATTTTGCGTACACTTGGCCACCTCTAGAGGGTCTAAGATCATATAGGCATAATGGTGTAGGTAGATGATTCAAGTGCACTTGGGATGACTAGGTTCACCAAGATGAGATAGATAAATTTTCCGTAGGAAGACTTGAGATGCAACCAAATGCACTAGGCACACTCGAGCACACTTAAGCATGGACATATAGGAAAAGTGAGATGACCCAGGTGGACTTGGGACAATATGGGAAAACTTGACATGATTGGTGGTGAAATGACAAATAATTGGTAGACAAGTCACCAAAGGAGAGCAAGTTTGACTTGTGGCACTTGGTTTCACCTTGGAACAAAGGGGCTTTGCAAGTGCACAACAAGCTCATATAAAAGGAAGGATACCTCAAAGTGATAAGGAAATAAGAGAGAAATGCTAAGCCGATGACAAAGAGATCTATTATTGTGCCAATTTTAGGGTTGGACACAATGGAATGAATTGCATTGCCTAAGTGAGATGAAGATTGAGACGAGACTTGTAGAAGATAGGCTTGTGGTTGCTTCGAGGGTTTGGCCAGTGCAATTTTGTTGGGGACTTTGGAAAAATATTATTTTCCTTAGATTCTTTGTACACCTATAATAGACTATGTAGGTAGAGACTACAAGACCCCTTTGCTTCAGGGATTGGATTGATGGTTCTTCTAGGCTACTTGCCAAATGTAATTGTACTATGTAAATGAGTTGTAGGTAGTTGGCCACATTCTTATTGTATCATGTAAACATTCTTCATATGATAAATTGTTTAAGGTGACTCCCTTGGGTGCCTCCTACATATGTGTTGTGTATTTGTGAATGCTTTGCTTTATGATTATTGGATACCTATGTTCCTTGCATGATCATGAATTGGTTGTGTTAGTATTGTTAAGATCTTTTAAGGCTGAAATTAGATGTATGTTTATTAATTTTTGGATGAACCAAGTTCTAATTGACTTGGTTGGGCCTCTAATTGTTGTCACTTAAAGAAAAGTTATGGGAAAACCTTAAGTGAAGAGGTATAGTTTGATTGTAGTAGATGAATGTTTGCCAAGCCTCTACAACTGAGGCAAGGTGGTGTTGCATGAGTTTAGGTGTCAAACCAACTTGGGAAAACTCAAGTTGCAAATAATAATTTTGGCAGACTATAGGTTCATGGCAAGTGGTATTTGTGTAGACGCTCTTCATCACTGTTACTCTTATGATAGGTGGTATCAGAGGAAGAGTTTGGATGTTATTTACCACTGTCACTCCCATGACAAGTATTATCAAAGTTGTTTTGTGGCAGTTGGTGCTTTTCACCATTTTGTGGTAATTGGTGGTCTTCACTACCATCACTTCTAGAACACATGGTATTAGCGTTGACTTGGTGACAATTCACCATTGTCACTACTATGACAAGTGGCTTGATATTTGTTTAAGAATTTTTCATCCCACTCAACTGAACTTGAAGCAAAGTAGAAGACTTTGGGATGAGTTTGGAAAGTGACTATAAATTGGCTTGAAGATTGAAAATGTAGACTTCATGCAGTAGGCACCCAAGATGTTTGTCTACACAGAATGATTCGTTGGCATGTCGATGAGTAACTTGGATGGTGGAGAAGCATATTCATGGAAGAGGCCACAATTGCATTCATCTAGAAGTAAGATTGTTTCTTCTTTCTTGTGTTACCAAAATCATTTGCAATGGATTGTTCTTTGAAGAGAAAGTTGGTGTTAGAAAACCAAGTGTAATGAAGTCTAACACCTAATTTCTCTTCTTGATAATTACTTGTGAATATTAGATGTATTCTTATTACTTCATATGTCTTCTTCATCAAGCAATTTAAAAAATGTTCAATCTTTTAGAAAAATATAGAGACCACAATGAAACAAGAGAAACCAAAATTAGGTTGGCATCCAGGCAAAAACCCACAAGGGGAAATGATCTGAATGGAAAATGGAATCCGCCCATGATATTCATCCACTCATAATATTCATTCACCCATGGAATTTACTCATGGTATTGTAAGTGGCATCCACCCATGGTATTTTCTCATGGTATTGTAAGTGGCATCGACTCTTGGTATTCATTCTCCCATGGTATTTATCCACTCATGGAATTTACCCTAATAAAAAAAAGTTTCTTTGTGGTTTTGTTTATTGTTTGTTCTCCTCTTTTCTTCTAGAATTGCATTTTTTTTAGACCTTGGGGGCCTTCCCCCAAGATATGGATTAGTGGTATCAGATTTAGGTTACGAATCCATGGGAATGAGGGTTTAACACATATTTTCATTTCAAAGTTTTGCAGCAATCTTCAACAAACTTATGCACATGCTACAACCTCCATATAACACTTTCTTGGGCAAAGCAGAAAGAAATTTCTTTTTCATTTTTTTGTAGGAATTTTTTTCAGCAGCGTGTTTGCAGATCATATCTAAAACTTTTGGTGCAAAATTTACAAAAACAAATAAAATATCTAGATTCCTTGTGAAAAAATACAACAAAAAAATAGTCGAATCAGAGTACAGATGAGGGAGATATCGTTGATTTAAAATCAGTTGTGTTGTAGACATTTTTCTGACAACAATTCGTGGACAATGAATTTCCTATCATTTTTTGCAATTTTTGTCCAGAATTTCAGAAAACTGATTGCAGATCTGAGCTTCTCTTGAAAAATCACCTAGTTTCGAAAAAAAATAGTCAAATCGGAGTTCGCATGAGGGAGATATCACTGATTTAAAATCAGTTATTTTTTCAGAACTTTTCTAACAATAGGACAGTTGCAGTGCGAATATGAGTTTCCAGAGTGTCCAGATAGGAATTTTAATCACATGGTAAGATGCAATTATATTGACCAAATTATGCCCATTTTAAATCTAGAGAAACTATAAAAGCGGGTTCCCTTTGGAGATGTGCCCTCCCACCCCGCTTTAGTACGCACCTGCTTCACATTCATCAGTTTCATCATAGAAGCATCTGGCTTGGGTTCTTTGGATACGTGCCCTCTCACTCCAAGCTATGTAGGCACCTACTACTTTATTAATAGTCAGCGTCATGGTTATGGGTCAACCACACAAAATCCTTGTCATCGAAGTCCATTTGCTAGGTTGCACACTATTAGTATCACAGTTGGTCACAATAATTACAGGGTATCTCTATCCTCGGATCTTCATTTTTCATGGTTATGGGTCATCCACAAACCCACACTTCATCGAAGTCCATTTGCTAGGCCGCACACTGTTATTATCACAGTTGGTCACAAGCATTACAGGGTATCTCTATCCTCGGATCTTCATTTGTCATGGTTATGGGTCATTCAAAAACCCACACTTTATCGAAGTCCACCCATGGTATTCATTCACCCCTGATATTTTCCCATGGTATTGTAAGTGGCATCAACCCTTGGTATTCATCCTCCCATGGTATTTATCCACTCATGGAATTTACCCATGGTATTGTAAGTGACATCCACCCATGATATTCATTCACCCATGGCATTTACCCACCCATGGAATTTACTTGTGGTATTGTGACCAAAAAAGGCTATAAGTAAAAGTCGCATTTTTTAAAAGGACATATTGTTTGCCATAATGTAGCCTCTACTATATTATCTATTTTAATAAAAAAGTTCCTTTGTGGTTTTGTTTATTGTTTGTTCTCCCCTTTTTCTTCTGGCATTTCAATTTTTTTTAGATCTTGGGGGCCTCCCACAAGATCTAGATTAGGAAAACCCAATTATCCTTCTCTTATAGAATCAGACCAAAATGAGAGATACCCAAGACCAAGACCAAGACCAAGATCAAACTACCACCAAGATACCAAGTCCAACCCTCCTCCAAGACACCTGCAATAGTCAAAGTCAATGTTGGTTAAATCTTCTCCAATTTGGTCAAACACATAAAATTCTAGTCTTGCAACAAGGGGGGTGAAACTCGTTTTGTAATCACTGTAGAAAATTTCAGCCTCTTCACGCGTGTGAGCTACAATAGGTCATAAATTTGGTCAACAAGGAATATTATTTTATTCCTTTGACTTGCTTTCTCTCTCCTTTTACTCGACTTCTTCTCTCCTTCACTTGGTTCAAAAAATACTTCTTATGATGTGTTGTTGAATGTGCTCCAAGTAGGTCAAAGTATTTTTTATATATAATTTTCCAGGAGGGTCGAATAGGTGTCACTTTGGAGGGTCAGGCCAAGTTGTCCAATGAGGGTCAACTTGGTCATATTGTGGACTAATGACTCAATGTAAAATTCAAATTCCTTTTTCCTTTGAATGTCCAAATGGGACATGACTTAAATATTTTTTTTTTTTTTGACTCAATAAATTAAATTTTACTCTTTTTGACTCTAAGCATCAAGAACATGTTTTGAAAACAATATAATAAATATATCAATGATAAATTTAAATTATGAAAATTGAACCTAGATACAATTTCAACACTCCCTCTTAACTAGGGAGGTATTCATAATGACTTAATGGGACCATTAGGGAAATTTTGAGGTCTAATATGGGCCTCCTATGGAATATATAAAATAATAGTGAAAATAATAAAATAAGATTAAATTACATCATCAAATTTTAGAGGGAAAAAAAGAAAAAAACTATTTTTTCAACTCATATTTTCAACTTATCTCCCTACAATTTGACTCAAAGTTTGAGCGGAAACACTCATTGGATGCAAAGTTTAATTCTACATCCAAGGAGTACCCATGTTGCATACTTTTGATGGACCTTGTTACTCGAAAATGAGAAATAGACGAAAAAAGATTATTACAATTATATTTTTCATGTATTTCTCATTTTTCGTATAGTAAGGTCCATCTAAAGAATGAAACATGGATACACCTTAGATGAAGAATTAAATTCTGCATCCAAAAATTTCTCCTCGAAATTTGGTTAAAACTGTTGGCAGAAAAGTTGAAAAAATAGTTATTAAATTTAGGCTTCTGTGATCCATATCAACTATTATGAGACAAGTATTTCAGCATAAATCACATGATAGAGCATTTGTCGACGCGTTTCGAACCAACCAGTGTGGTTCATCGTAAGGACAAGTTGAAGAATTCAATCTAGCTTTGCATATTAAATAGTCAGAGCAGAACAACCAATGACTATATTTCGTGACCAGGTAACAACTATATTGACTAACGGCTATATTTGACCAAGAAACGGTTAGTTGGACTGGAATAGGGGCATGACCTTTATTTAATTAATTAAGTTAATTCAATTAATTACTAAATGGTAGTTAGTTTTATTCTTATTAAAATAAAAGGTAAAGGGACTATAT
>APFE030278487.1:80765-106207 GCA_000404065.3 Pinus taeda
TAGTGGACTCAATTAATAAATTATATTTTATATTTATAAATTTTTAAGACCTTGACGCTCCCCCACGTTTCCTAAAAATGGTAGGGAGCTTTTGCATAGGCCGCTCCCGCGCCCCCTCACTCCCTCGCCCCCTCATCACGGAACCTTGGTGGAACATTGGATTTTGTTTTTGATTCAAGACTCCCATTGAGAGTCTTTAGGGTGTATTCATCTAGTCACAAAAGATTCATTGTCATGTAAATGAAGTGATGTTACACTTTGTAATAGGTCAATATTGTCTATGTAAAGTATCCTCCAAGAACTTGTCACCAATCCCCTTCAAGTTGGCCTACAAAGATGAAGTCGGCCTAAACTCTAGCTGTCAATTCAGCCTAAAGGGCAGTGAAGAAGGGTATAAATAGCCCTACTCAACCTCGTTTGGAGACACACAATTTAGACAAGCATTCACAAGAAAGGTGTGAAGAAGAAGGCATAAGAAAGTCAAAGAGAGGGTGTAAAAGAAGGAAAAAGAAGGAGAAACAAAAGAGAAGTGTGAAGTCTCTTCTGGGACATCATTTCCTAGATATATTGAAGATTCTTCTAGGTAGTGTGAATTCTAGGTAGCAGTTTCTTCTGGGTAGTGCGAAGTCTGGGAAGTAGATTCTTTTGGCCAGTGCGGAGTTAACATAGTGAAATTATTTTAGGGTAGCAAGAGAAATTCTCTTCTAAGTGATCAAAGTAGAGACCGAGTTTCTCTCAAGAATACCTAGAGACTGACATTCTCTAGGGAACTTGTGAAAGATAAGTATAAGAGATAGAGACCGAGTTTCTCTAGGAAGAAAGGAAAAGAAAGGAAGGGACAAAATATCAAGGTGGGTGACAAGGTTCTTGGAGGAAACTATAGTCAAGGGTCTATGTCATGGTCTTGGTACTTATCAATTGAAGATATAGAAGAAGAATTTTATCAGGTTTTCCTCTCAAGAGGTGAGAGGTTTTGGCCCTAGCTAGAGAAGCCTATATAATGTGTCACTTGTCTTGATTTATTTTTGGTAATTGTCTTGATGAATATAACACATTAATAAGATAAAAATGAAATGATCATAAGTTAAGAAGTAAAAACATATCACAAGCAATTATCAAGTAGAGAAATTGTTAATATTGAATGCCCTAAATTTCTCAACATGGTATCAGAGGTTAGGTGCTACAGAAAAGAATGGGAAGTCAAAGAAAATTGACATACAAATCAATCTTCAAAGAAGGAATCAAAGTAAGAAGGAGATCTAGATCTTCATTAAACCAAAACCCTAGATCAAAAGCAAGAGTCTTGAAATTGTCTTCAAGAAGGAAGCCGAAACCCTAGAAGCACTTCAGATATCATCACATCATCAAAGGAAGTGGAAGCTCTTCAAATCTAACAAAGATTGAATCAAAAGTCAATCCTATCTCTTGAACCAAATATCTCATAGCAGGTATTCCTCCCTCACTGAAGATTTGAAGTATCAAGCAAGCAAGTTCATCATCAAGTTGAAGATTTGATCTTCACAAGTAAGTACCTCTTATTATAATAGAATCTAGTAAAAATGACTTCATGTTTTAAGGAAGATTAAAAGCTCATTGGGATATCAAACTTCCTTGTTTCGAAAATAATGATAGACGTTGTCCTGTAATTAAATGAATTAAATGAATTCATTGATCATGTTCATGGGAAGGTCTCCAAGCCATCTAAAGAACTAGCATTATCCAAATACATGGAAAGGGATCTCAAGGCTCAAAAGATACTCAAGGAGTCCATTAAATATTAACTTATTTCCTCTGTAGCCAAGCTAGAGACATCTAAAGAAATGTATGATAAGCCGGGACAACTTTTCTCTAGAAGCACGATAGAAAATATCTTATCACTTAGATCAGATCTTCATAAGTTGAAAATATCAAAGAATAAAGGGATATCATCACGCCTATCTAAGGCATCTCAAATAAAAGAACAATTGAAGGATCTGGGAGACAGGGTATCAGATAATGAAATACTCTCTGTTATTCTAAATGAAATAAATGATGAACAAGGACACCTCATTGCCACTAGGGAAGAGGAAGTTTCCCCATTCATCAAGTTGTGGTCTCTTTGCAAGGAAGAAGAAGAGAGGATAAATAATGAAAGTGACGAAAGACCAGAAAGAAGGAAATAATTAGTGTCAAAACAAAATGAAAGATTTGGAAAGTTCGGTACTACCAAGAAGAAAAATAAGAACATGGCTAAAGTAAGATGTTATGGCTGTCACAATTTTGGACACTACAAAAAATACTTTCCTAATTGCAAGAAGGAAAGGGAAGAAAACTATTCTACCAAGGAAGTAAAAGAACCTGAGATAAAGAACCGTAAGAAGGAAGAAGCTAAAAAATGACTAAGATGGTATTCTTCATTAGAAGTTATCTTTAACTTGTAAGTTATAGATAGAAATCATTGTAAAGCGGATATGATGCATTAGAAGGAATCATCATGATAAAAGCATTAGAGATAAGAGCTCATGACATGGAAAGAAAAAAGTATGTCTAGTACAAATCCAACTGATTTAAAAATATGAAGCTCTTACAAAACCTCATTAATAATTATAGAAGCAGTGGTCATCATCGTTTGGGATCACCATAAAAGAAAAGACCTTCCAAATGAGGGTGTGAAACATCCTCAATTTCCTCTAACAAAATTCTCATCAAAGGATTCACTGATGTAGAAAGGAAGAAAAAGGTTTTCATCAAGGAATTCCAACTCATGGAATTCAAAGGATGATGGTATGATGACATGACAAGAAAGCAGGTCTGTAGGACTAAGTTCTTTCGAATGAAGCTGCTACAGGAAGTCTGAAAGATGAGGTATGTATGATCAAGTAGATTATTATGAAAATATAATGTCATATGGTTGTAGTTAACCTAGATCACTATTTCCATCATGGAAATCTGATCAAGAAAAGAAAAGATCTCCTCATTCAAAGAACAACATAAGTCACACTAGATGAAATCAACATAATATATGAATCCTGAAGAAGCTGACTACAATCAAGGAAATCTGATTGGGATCTCCTAGGAATGAAGTGTGTGAGAAAAGAGAGGAAGAAATCATGATAATACACAACGATGGTAAAAGAAATTTAACATATCAAGTGCAAGAATATTTGACTAGAATATCTCTCGGAAAGATGTGAAGACTCTGATGGAAGTCAGAAAAATATAGAGACCCTTGACACTGAATATTTGTGGGAAATATGTCAATCTGCATGCAGGATGCTGATACTTATAGAAAGAGGTCATGGTGAAAGATCATCACAAAGGTAACTATGATTTGAAGTATTCATTGATTAGTTTTTAGCTAACATCTAATGGGCTTATGTAAGGAAATGTCTGTGAACGACTTCCAAAGGAAGCCATATAGAAGAATGTAATATCCTTCTGGAGATATGGCATGACTTGAAGCAAAGAAGATCACTTTCTGATGAGTTAAGGACATGACTGACTCATGAACAAAAGTGATGAATGATCTATGCCTTATATATAAGGAAGTTCCAAAATGATGAAGACTCCTTATCATAAAATAAATTCATGACATCGAAGAAAGGAGCTCTTCATGTGGTTGATTGTTTTAGGATCTCCACATGAAGAATTGCTATAGGTCCCTGATTAATAGGGAGCCCAAGAAGAAGTCTCTTACTTGGAAGAAACTCAGAAATTCCTAAGTTGGAAGCTTAGGTACATTCCTCTATGATAGGAATGAGTACATTCCTTAATGGAATAAAACCTCCCAGTATAAGGAGCGATAGACACATTGTTATGTTCTTCACCTGGGAAGACAGAATGGAGGATTGTGTAATCATTTGGCATCTGATGCTCTTGTGAGATGAGATAGGGCATCCCATGAAAGAGTAGTTTTGGAGGACCGATATTCTTTTGGGACTGGGGAGTCTAAGAAAATAATAGTCCTTATGGAGCATATCCTGAGAGAACCCAGGTGGTGTATGTTCCAAGAGAGACAATGATGAGTATGTCTACAAATCATTGGTCTCACCAGCATTGTGCTTTGATCTTGTGGAGAGATAGAGTTGTTAGTCAAGGATTTTCTATATAAAAATGTTGGTTGGTATGATGCTAAACAAATGAGTTACAAATTTGAATTCTTCTTATGAGAGATTCTTTAGATTGAGAAAATCCAAGGTACCATTATGAATACCTCCTTAGTTAAGAGGGAGTATTGAAACATGTAACTAGGTTCGGTCTTCATAATGACATGTAATTATGATTTTATATAATGAGACGTAAATAAGAAAAATTAAATTATTATACTGAATTACTTCATGGGTTTCATGAGCAAGGGATTTTGTTTTTGAGTCAAGACTCCCATTGAGAGTCTTTAGGGTGTATTTATCTAGTCATAAAAGAGTCATTGTCATGTAAATGAAGTCATGTTACACTTTGTAATAGGTCAATATTGTATATGTAAAGTATCATCCAAGAACTTGTCACCAAACTCCTTCAAGTCGGCCTACAAACCATGAAGAAACTACAAGATGAAATCAACTTAAAATCTAGTTGTCAAACATCCTAAAGGGCATCGAAGAAGGGTATAAATAGCCCTACTCAGCCTCATTTGGAGACACACAATTTGGAAAAGAATTCACAAGAAAGGTGTGAAGAAGAAGGCACAAGAAAGTCGAAGAGAGGGATAAAAGAAGGACAAAGAAGGAGCAACAAAAGAGAAGTGTGAAGTATCTTCTAGGACATCATTTCTTGGGTATAGTGAAGATTCTTCTGGGAAGTAGATTATTTTGGGAAGTGCGAAGTTAGGGTGGTGAAATTATTCTAGGGCAGCAAGAGAAAGTCTCTTTTAAGTGATCAAATTAGAGACCGAGTTTCTCTAGGAAGAAAGGAAAAGAAAGGAAGGGACAAAATATCAAGGTGGATAACAAGGTTCTTGGAGGAAACTATAGTCACAGGTCTGTGTCATGGTCTTGGTACTTATTAATTCAAGATTTAGAAGAAGAATTTTATCGGGTTTTCCTCTCAATAGGTGAGAGGTTTTGGCCCTATCTGGAGAAGACTATATATTGTGTCACTTTTCTTTATTTATTTTTGGTATTTGTCTTGATGAAGAGAACACACTAATAATATAACAATAAAAGGATCATAAGTTAAGAAGTAAAAACATATCACAAGCAATTATCAAGTAGAGAAATTGTTAATATTGAATGCCCTAGATTTCTCAACAATTATAAACTTCTTATTCACTTCATCATAGAGATGGTATGCCTTGGATGTATCAGAGTACCCAAATAAGATACATTTGTGACTCCTTGCATCAAGTTTGTTTCTTTGTTCCTTAGGTATCAGTGCATAACAAGTGGAACCAAAAACCTTGAGATGCCTCACCGAAGGAATGTGGCCATACCAAATTTCATAGGGAGTCTTATTTTTTATAGAATGAGATGGAAACTTATTGTTTATATATAAAACACATAAAAATGCATCAAACCAAAACATCATCTTAACATTCTTGAAAAAAATCATTGAACGTACCATATTTAAGATTGTCTTGTTCATTCTTTCAGCTACTCTGTTATGTTGGGGATTATAAGGCACAATTTTTTGATGTTTGATCCCATGTTGCCGAAGATATTTTTCAAATTCATTTGAAGTATATTATTTTCCATTCTCAGTATGAATAGAACCAATATGAGATTGTGAATCATTCTCAATCCATGCATGAAAATTCTTGAATGTTTCAAAATATTTAGATGTGTTCTTCAATAAATAAACCCAACACATTTTGGTGTAGTCGTCAATAAATGTCATCATATATTTATTACCATTTGTAGAAGGAACAGGAATTGGGACAAATAAATCATAATGAAAGAGTTCAAGTTTTATACATGCTCTAGAATGAGAATTGTGAAATGATTATTTGATGTGCTTTCCTGAGATACACGCATCACATTACTTAAGTTTCGTAGGAATTGTAGGCAAACTAGTAACACCATTTTTCTTTAATAAATGAAGGTTTTCATAGTTCAAATGTCCAAATATAGCATGTCATAAAAGACTTGATGGAAGTGAGCCTTCATCATAGTCATAACTATATGAAAATTTTTGTGCATGAGCAAAGGTTCATTGGAACTTTAGAAGTCTTTCTTCTTCTATCTGAGTCATGATAAGTGAGTGATTTGATGTTTTTTTTTACCTCAACCTTGCCATCGAATATGTGAATGGAGTTTCCTTGTTGGCGGATGTGGACCAAAGACAACAAGTTTCTCCTCAACTCTGAGAGGTATAGAGCATCATGTAGAAGAATGTCTAGAAGACTAGGCATTTTGAGCCTGATGGTGCCAAGTCCTGATGGCTTGAGTTTTGACTTATCTGCAAAGTATTCTACTCCATCAATATTGTCAATGAATTATTCAAAGAAATATCTTCTGAAAATCATGTGGCAAGTTTCTCAAGAATCAAGCAACCAAGCATATTTCCATGAATAAAGTGAAGAATTGAATAAGTCTTTAGTTAATCCAATGTTGCAGCATGCCACAACATAATGAGCAGACTCGGGTGCTTTTCCTTTCCCTTTCCCAAGTGCTTTACCTTTTTCTTCATTTATTTCTAGCTCGATTATATCCCAAGGAAACTTACATGTGGAAGAATCATGTCCACTTTTGTTACACCATATACAATGAAGATCAAACCTCCCCCCTTGGAAATGTTTACCCCTTTGCCTCTAAAATTCTTCCTTCCTCTTTCTCTTCGACTACCTCTTCCTCTAGAAAAATATTGTGTTTGATTTTTCTCTTTCTATGCAAGGCACACCACTTATTTAGAAGACTGAGGATTGTTCTTCTTCCCAAAATCCTTCTCTCTTTCAAAAAACTTATTCTCAAGGGATTCAAAGGAAATCTCCTTAAGTTTTCCACTTGCTTACAATGACTCGAGATAATGTGAATAAGTGGGATACATTGCCTTGACATACGTAGTAAGAGGAACATCTATTTCAACACCAGTGGTTTTTATGTCATGTATAATGGATCTTATTTATGATGCTAAGGCAAGAGGGTCATCATTTTTCAACTCAATATTGAACAACTTGATCATCAATTGAACAACTTCAAGCTCAGAGTTTGAGCCATATAATTCTTTCAACTTCTTTAAGGTTTCAAAAGCATTTGAAAAGGACAAAATATGATGACTTGCCTCTTCACTTACTGACGTTGCAACCAAGGCATAGGCCTTGTTGTTCTTATTTTCCCAAATGGCAAGCTCCTTGTCAGAAGTGGTCTTTTCCGATGCATTGTCTTCTTCTCCTTCACAAACTCCTTTCTAAAGCTCATTGAAAATAAAGGTGTGTTTTATCTTCCTAGGCCACTCATGGTAGTTCTCTTTGCCATTGAGAACTACTCCCACTATGGAGATGAGTGAAGGAATCATATAATCTGATATGAGCCCAAAATTATATTACTTGCAATAAAATATTGATCTCTTTGTAATAAAATTGATTGCCTATGTCTTCAAAAACAATCTTCAACTAAGAGTGTAGGCTCTTAATATTCCTCCATACAACATGCAATTTCATTACAATATAATATATGGCTTATAAAAAAAAAGGTGAATACCACATACCATATTCATAAACAATATACCATATGCACTTTATATACTTTAATATGACAATGTAATATTTCAAACACATGACATATAAAGAGAATACACTTTAATCAACCCCATATAGGAAGCATAAAACTCACATCACTTCATAGTGTATAATGGATCAATTGAACACATTATTAAATTTTCAATATTAAACATAACCCTATAAAATTTCAACTCACAAGGGGAATAACATACCCTTACATGGTTTTCAACACACAACTTTCACTATAGGAATTACCAACACACAGCCATGCACCAAATTCCATTGAGAACTTAATGCATGCAACATTCCACGAACAGAATGAACCATATGTTGATCCCTTCAACGCATACGAACTAGAGAGAACATTCAACCTTCCAAGAACAAGAGTTTGGACCAACGTTCACCAACATATAGGTGAAGAGTCTCCAACTCAACGCACATATAAAACAACCTCTTCTCTTACGGAGACCTTCTTATATGCATCCATGTTGTCGCTACAATAAACACCCTCCAAAATTTTGCCTACACTTGAATTTTGGAGCCTATTGTGGATCTTGTGATTGGTCATTCTGTAGACCCTTCTTGGCTGGTTGATGCTTAGTTAAGTCTTCAAGTTCCCTTCTTGAATTGTAAGTGTCGAAGTAACCTAATCGCACATGCTTAGTCTACAACAAGTTCATGAGTGCATTATTTTACACAAGCTTGTACAGGCATAGCACGGTCCATCAAGAATTTTTTTTGCGATGATCAACCCATGTTGATAGTCAGTGCATGCTTTCATTGACAATCTCTCACTTTTGGCTGTGATTGTATGTTTTTTCGCTGACTTGTCCAAGCTGTCGATTTTTCCCTCCTTCACTTTCACAAGAGCCGCTTTCATGTTTTCGACTATCACATTCACTTTCTTTCGAATTAATTAGTGTTGTTTTCATGTTAGCTTGGATTTGGCATGTGTTGTTTTCACCATCATTCGCATACCGCAAGTGTTGTTTGCATTTTTCTCTTTATATAGAAAATGTCATATTTTGACACGGGAAGTGTCGCTTATCATGTAATGTGGAGTTTTGGCTTGTTTGAAGGGGTAAATTTGGTGTTGATGAGTCCTACTAGTCATGGAGACATGTTTTACACTTATTCCCAAAGTTTCATGCACTGTCACACAAGTGTCATCACTTTCATTGCAAAGTGTATCTTTTGTGTCACACTTGGAAAGGTATTATGCATTGTTGCCACATTGAGGGAATCATGTTGTTCTTGGTTTTTGAATGATCAATGTTTTTCATTAACTGTTCTGGGTGTGTGATCATGATCTAGTTTTGTCTCTGCTCACTTGAGCCTCACTGATCCCACACTTAGCCTTATCCAGAAAATTTTGTTCGTGGGAAACTTAACTTCACTCAGCCTTTATGAATTGTGCATTACACAGTCTCAACCCTCAAGCCTTGTCCTTGTCTCTTGGAACTGTGCACTGCACAGTCTATGTTCTTAGTCCTAGTCCTTAAGCTCCAGAACTATGTGATCCTTACCTCCATCCAGCCTTCTTTGTGCACTACACAATCTCAAGCATCAAGACTCAACATTGATCTTTTGAACTGTGAAATCACTTGGTCTTTATCCCTCCATAATCACACATTGGGAAGCTTCAAGTCTCAAGCCTTAAGCTTGAGTATTTGAACCCCTCAACTGTGCAATCTCTCGGCTTGTTCTCCTTTATGAACTGCACATTGGGCAACTTCGAGCCTCAAGCTTGACCTCTTAGGTTCCTCAATTGTGCAATCACTCAGTCTAGACTTTTATATTTTCACACTACGCAGTCTTAAGCCTCAAGCTTCCAACTTGAGCCCTTAAGTCCCTCAACTGCACAGTTCCTCTGTCCAAGCCTCCAAAGCTGCAATTATGTAGCCTCAAGGCTCAAGCCTCCGTCCTGAGCTCTTGAATACCTCAATTATGTAATATTTTGACCCTGGCCATCCTGAACTGCGTAGTCTAAAGACTCGTTCCTGGACCTTGGCCTTTGGAATTACACAATCCCTGATCCAATTTCTCAACTAGTCACTAGTTCCATCCCTAACAAGTGATTTCATGAAGCATATTAGGCTAGGGGTTTACAGGACTGATTTCATCTCGTCATGAGTGGATTGTAGCAGTGGGAATTCTATTATGTCATGATAGGATGATGATGAAGGCGATGGAGAAGGAGACCATGTTAGAAGACACCTAAGGAGCTTAGGAGATAAGATGATCATTAGGTAAGAAGATGAAGGAACATTGAATTACAACAAAAGACAAAATATCAGGACTGCATGAAGACTCCATATTGATTCACAACTCTTTGGAGGGTGGATATAAAGAACAAAGCATATCACTTATGAAGAATAAGACCATGTTCCACCTCTCATGAAGACATAAAGAAAGAAACAAAAAAGGTGGCTTTACATTGCCATGTCATGATGTAATCCATGTCATCAATGCCGTGTCATGTCATGTCACGATTCATCATGCACCACATCATTTTTTGGATTATGTAAATTCTATAATGGTTAAATGTAATGTAAAGTGGAAGTCCAAGTGACATGTATGGAATGTGAAAAGTCACATAGGAGTCAAAAGGTCATAGAAAATTCAAACAGTCATGAGGGTAGTCCAAGAGTCATAAGGGAGATGAATGGTCACCTCATTTGTTATATGTACACCCTCATAGCTCATGCAAAAGGAATTTTCACCTTGGCTTATCCCATAAGGCATCAGAGAGACAGAGTTAGTACTTTTTGGGAGCAAGTAATGGCTCCAACACTCCACTATTGGAGCAAGTGATGTTCATTGTATTCATGTACCTTGGGAATTTTACTTAATACTTGAAGCCTGATGGCCAACACATTTTTCATGCATGGATTGTGAATATTTGTAAGACTATTCTGTAAATTTTTATGGTTCATGTTTTCTTTCACTTGTACTAAAGTAGTTGAACTATTTCAGTTATTTTAGTGTGTATCTTGTTGAGAATGTGTTGTAGTGGTTGTAACAATCGTCACGTCTATGTGGAATATTCTACTAGATGTTAGACGAATCTTTTTTGTTTTTGTGTGTCTCTTCTAAGGTGGTACTATTACCTCTCCTTTAGAGGTTCACTTTTCTCTCCCTCCACAGTAGAAGAACCTTGATACACCTTCAACTTAACATTCACCAGGCACACTAACTTGCTTTTTGAAGGCACATAAGCACTTTTCTCTCTTGTTGACAGCTAAAGCTAAGAAAAATATGTAAGAATATATGGCATTCGGGATAATACTCTGGATGGGGCTCCTATTACAAATGATGTGAGGTCTAATTGGGACTTCACATTGGGGAGACCCCCTTGGCTGATGAATTTCTAGCACCATTAAAAAAATGGCACTAGAAGGAGGGCTAGATGACAGATTGTGTCCATTGAGTCTACTTTGAATCTCTTATCCAAAATGGCTCTTTCCCTAATCATAATCTCGAGATTTTTTTTCTAAAGATATCAATCTTACCATCCCTGCAGAAGTCATTCATAACATGTCCCAGTTTAAGTTTGATGGTGAGGATGAATTAACTCTTCGTGAACGTTTGTTCCAAGTTGTATGTTTTTTCCTTTCAAATGGAATATAATGCAAGGATGTCATGGCTAGATTTCTCACCCTCACATTTGAAGGTTGTGTTAAGAGATTATATTGTACATTACCTATTTCTTCTATCCATTCATTCAACCATCTTGCGAAGGAGATTCATAAAGCATTTCATAGGTATGATTACTGGGATGTTCTTAAAATAATTAATCAACTAAGAATGAAGCCTAATGAATCAATTAAGGATTTTTTTGATTGATTCATTGACATTTTTTATGAAATTCTGGGAGAAGACATGGATTGGGATTTCTTTAAACAAAATTTTAAGTGTTTAGTTCACATCTCTTTGCATGGTGAATCTGAACCCCCTAATGTTTTTACTTCACCAACTCTCATAAATCATGAGACATCTCAAATTTCAGAGGAGGAACCTACTACTCCTTTTCTTCCTTTTCCTCCTCATTTTCCAGTTATGATGAGGGTGTTTGCTTGCAATGATAATGAAGTTGGGAAATCTACACATCATATTCCTAATCCATCTTCTCATTCCCCTTCCGCTTTTCATGGTTCATATTTAATGGAGGAAACCCTGGAATGGCTCATGAAGCCTATGGTGAAGAGTAATTCTGAATCTAATTTGGATTCTTGTCCTCCTATATCATCTCTTTCTCATGATCCCTTTCCCCATGATTTTCTTGATCAAACTATTCCGAATCCAAGTAGTGAACAAGTGAAAGGTAGTCACATTTCCCAGGTAGAGGAGCAGGAAGGTAAAGATTATTTCTATCTTTCTTCTCTTTTTCAAAATCCTTTGTGCGAAGATGATACTTCCTCATTCTTGGTTGATTTTCAATCCATTAATCTTAATAGTGAATCAAATGAAATATGTTTGCTTAATCAATCTCAAATCTTGAAAAACAATAATCCTAACGATGATGCCTCTGTTGACGTATGTGATGATGAATTCTTGAGTGTATCAGTTGATATTTCAATGTCTCATCCAAAATTTAATTTTTCCAAAGAAGTTGTTCTTATAAAATATTCCTCTTCATCTCATTATCCCTTGTGCCTTACCGTTTGTAATGCATCAACTTGTGATGAAGATACTCCATACTCTTCAAGTTCTTCATCTAAAGAGTTAACCTTTCAATTGACACAAGGTGGTGAGATTATCCATGATGAAAATGAAAAAAATCAAATCATTGAGTATTCTTTCCATCCCTCATCATCCCTTGTTTTGCATGAAAGCAACTCTTCAAGTCATCTTTCTCATGAACTTTCCCTAATTCATACATCTTTGGATTTGCGATCGGAATAATATTTCAGCTCGAGTAATCTGGTTGTTGAATTTGTAAAATCCAATCAAATTAGTGATAGAGATGGTTTCCATCTTGTCAGTAGTGGTCTTATTGAAATCAGTGGTGGTAGCTAATGTTACATCGTGCATGCTCTAGTTAAATATTCAAAATGTGATTTTACAATCCTTGAGAATTTTAGGACTTTCCAGGAAGTCGAGGCACCTCAACTTCCGTTCATGGTGATTTCAGGTTTTCACGTCTCTGATGAGGTCCTTGAACTAAATCAGATATGGTTTCTCTCACAAAATCCTTTTCCTTGCATGGTTTCATTCGTTGCAAATTCCTTCTTGAAAGATGTTTGGTATTGAAAATGTAGTTTTTTGAACTCTTGAGATTTGGTTTCTCATTAGATTCAGGATTCTATTTCAGATGATTTATCTCCATGCAAGGCTTTGATATCAAACTTGGGTTTGGAATGTGTGTCTCTCATAGAACCATGGAATTGTGAAGTTGATTACTTTAAAGATCATATTTGGCCAAAGGAATATGTATATCAGATTCATTTCATAATAAGTAACTCATGTTTTTCTTGTGAATATTATATTGTGAATGAAGTCCTTCATCACTCTTGAAATAGTCTTTAGTTTTAACGAATGTATGACTTATTGTGCGAATCAAATTCTTTTTCATTCACTATATCTTGATTGGTCTCATGTATTTTTTGTGTGGAATTCCTTTTCACTTCTTTCGATGGTTACGATGCCAATGCAATGTGTTTCTAGTTACAAGGAAATGGTTTTTTATAGTTATCATGCGAGGAAGATTATTCAACTGTTTAAGGCATTCATAAAGATGTTCAAACTGATCTATTTTTGTTATCTTCTAACCGAGAATATCTTGCCACAAATGTTCCATCTGATCATAATATTAAATTTCATTCTTTTAATCATTTTCCCACCAATATATCTGATGAAAGTTGTTTCGCCTCAGTTAATTTGTATGGTTTTCCCCACTATTCAGATACTTGTCAAGCAGTTGAGGCACTTCAATCTTTGTTGATGATTACGTCAGACCTTCACTATCTTGGCATGCCTACCAAATATGATTAGATCCATTTTCCCTCACAATATTCTCATCCTGATCGTGTGCTTCTAATTGAAAATCCATCTTCTCGAAGATTGTGGGGTTTTCAAGAGGATTGCTTCGAACTTCATGATCCAATCTATGATTTCCTATAAGAATCCTACTTAGAAAGCCCTTTTTCTAATAAGAAGTTTTGGTATTTTCTCATGCTTGCTAAGAAGGATGAAAAAGATGAAGGCACATTCACAAGAAGATTTGGAGGTGTGTCTATTTATAATTTTCATCAAGAAGTAAGATCACAAGCTGGGTAGAAGTAGTGACTATGACACATTTTTTTGCTGACAAGCAAGACCTCAATTTTTTGTGCAAGTTATTCAAGCTCTTATCTTTTCCTTTGCACGTTGTTTTATATTTGTTTTAATTGCTCATATATTTGTGGATGCAGGTTGGGAGAAACTACGCTAGTTACATTAGAAAGTTCATAATACGGAACCCTAACCTTCTAGCCGGTTAGTTTAGGAGTAGGTCTAGCTACATATTAGTTTACCTACACGTTCGTCCTACACTCATTTTCTATAGTTTTTTTTTGTGTTTTCTCACGCCTGTCTCACACTTTATTTTCGGTCTAGCCTCTTTTTGATTTGTCCTTTTGGTTTTGTTTTCTTGTTATGTCTTGTCTTTTCTTTCGTGCTTTGTTAAATACGACTACGCATGAAATATTTTCCCTCTGGCTTGAACAACGATGTCAAAAAATAAAAAAAGAGCTTTGCGACGCTGCAACATTTGGCTAACTTTCTATCCTTCCTCTCCATATTGGTTGTACCTTTTGGTTGACAATGTTTTGATGGAACATATGATCCTTGCGTGAGGAAAGATTTGTGTTGAAATATGATATCTGTGTTTATTCTAGAAAACCTCATGCCTACACTCGATTCTTTGTGTTTTGGTGTTTTCCATGTTGATCCAATTTAGTAGATAAGGACAAGGGAAAAATCTAAATGAGTAAACTAATATCAGAGGTCTTACACATACTTCTCTTAAGGGATAACCTCTTCTTCTCTCAATAAGTCGGGATCCCTCTTCTGCCCATCAACTAAATAAGTGTCAATGCATAGTTCTATATAAAATAACTAAATAAAGGGTAAAAGAAGAGAAAGGCTTCCTACGTAGGGAGTTGAAGAAAGCAACTCTACTAGGGTATTGTCTAGGCTCACTGGTAGTGGAGTGATGCTTGTGTTACTAAAGTGATTATGTGGGGGTACTTTCTAGGCTTGCTGGTAGTGGAGCAACACCAAAGATGAAAAACTATACTATGAATATATAAAACTCACATGTTGCATTACTGTTGCCTTATCTTGAAACAACATGATATTGTTGGTTTTATGATTTTGTTTAACCAAGGAGGAATGAAGAGGACTATGTTTATGCATGGGGTAAGTTGGGAAGTTGTGGTAATCTAAACGATGAATCAATATTTCCCGAAGAACTAGACCCTGCACAAAGAGTTGACCATGTCAGAGAAGTTGGACTTCTACCAGTGTGTCGCCAAGTGTTGTCGCTACAAAAAACGCCCTCCAAAATTTTTCCTACACTTTAATTTTGTAGCCTAATGTGGATCTTGTGACCGGTCGTTTCATAGTCACTCCTTGGTTGCTTGATTCTCGGTTAAGTCTTTGGGCTCCCTTCTTGAATTATAAGTGTTAAAGTCACCTGCTTTCACATGCTCATTCTGCAACAAGTTCATGAGTGTGTTCTTTTACGCAAGCTTGTACATGCATACATGGTCCATCAAGATTGTGCCTATGTAATGATCAACCCACGTCGACAGTTAGTGCACGCTTTCATTGATAATCTCTCACTTTTGGTTATGACTGTACGTTCATTTCAGTGAGTTTTCCAAACTGTTTCTTTTGCACGCCTTCACTTTCGTAAGTGATGCTTTCATGTTTTCTACTGTCACCTTCACTTGATTTCATCTTAATTAGTGTCATTTTCATGTTATCTTGGCTCTCGAATGTGTTTTTTTTTTTTTTGTCATTCGCATATCGCAAGTGTCATTCAAAATTTTGTCCTTATATAGAAAATGTCATATTTTGGCATGGGAAGTGTTGCTTATCATGTAAAGTGGAGTTTTGGATTGTTTCAAGGGGTAACTTTGGTGTTTATGAGTCCTACTAGTCATGTAGACATGATTTACACTATTTTTGTTGACGCGTTTCAAACCAACCAGTGTGGTTCATCGTCAGGACAAATTGAATGAGCAGATCTCGCTTGTCCTGACGATGAACCACACTGGTTGGTTCGAAATGTGTCAACAAAAGGTCAAATCTAGCTGTTTTCATTTCCGTTACCTTGGCTAGTAAAATTGGGTCATTGGATATTTTGCCCTGTCTATTTAATGTGCAAAGCGAGATCTATTCATTCAACTTGTCTTGACGATGAACCACACTAGTTGGTTCGAAACGCGTTGACAAAAGCTCAAATCTAGCTGTTGTCATTTCTATTACCTTGTCTAGTAAAATTGGGTCATTGGATATTCTACCCTATCTATTTAATATGCAAAGCGAGATATGCTCATTCAACTTGTCCTAACGATGAACCACACTGGTTGGTGTGAAACATGTTGACAAAAGGTCAAATCTAGCTGTTGTCATTTTCATTACCTTGTCTAGTAAAATTGGGTCATTGGATATTCTGCCCTGTCTATTTAATGTGTAAAGTGAGGTCTGCTCATTCAACTTGTCCTAACGATGAACCACAATGGTTGGTTCAAAACGCATTGACAAAAGGTCAAATCTAGCCGTTTTCATTTCTATTACCTTGTCTAGTAAAATTGGGTCATTGGATATTTTGCCCTGTCTATTTAATGTGCAAAGTGAGATCTGATCATTCAACTTGTCCTGACGATGAACCACATTGGTTGGTTTGAAATGCGTCGACAAAAGGTCAAATCTAGTTGTTGTCATTTTAGCCATTACCTTGTCTAGTAAAATTGGGTCATTGGATATTCTACCCTGTCTATTTAATGTGCAAAGCAAGATCTGCTCATTCAACTTGTCCTGACGATGAACCACACTGGTTGGTTCGAAACGCATCAATAAAAGGTCAAATATAGTTTTTGTCATTTTAGCCGTTACCTTGTCTAGTAAAATTGGGTCATTGGATATTCTGCCCTGTCTACTTAATGTGCAAAGCGAGATCTGCTCACTCAACTTGTCCTGACGATGAACCACACTGGTTGGTTTGAAACGCATCAACAAAAGGTCAAATCTAGCTATTGTCATTTTAGCCGTTACCTTGTCTAGTAAAATTGGGTCGTTGGATATTCTGCCCTATCTATTTAATGTGCAAAGTGAGATCTACTCATTCAACTTGTCCTGACAATGAACCACACTGTTTGGTTTGAAACGCGTCGACAAAAGTATCTCTATGTGATTTTCACCGAATAATCTTCAAAAATTTGATATGGATCACAGAAGCCTAAATTCAATGATTTACACTAATTCCCAAAGTTTCATGTGTTGAAAATGACAAGAAGAAAATCCTAATTTAATTTTCCCTTTTATTAAATTAGGAAAAAATTGTAATTCCACATCACAAGATAACAAGAATGAGTTAACTAAGTTAATTTCACATAGTTGGATCAATTAATTCAATTTGAGGGCCTAACTTGAGTCATGTAGAGTGGTTCCTAAATTTTAGGAGCCTAGGTTGAGTTTAATTTGAGTTGTAATAGTTTAATTTAGTTAAACTGAGTTAATGTCAGTTAAACTAGTTCCAACTATTGGAAGAATTAGTAGGAGGTATAGAAGTGGGGTGTAATTTCATGTGTTCAACCAGTTAATTGATAAATCAGCCACAATTAACTCATGCATGCATGAGATTTGAGTTACCCAATTGAGATTGGAGTTCAAGGGCAATGTACTATTAGTTGTATAATTTTGTTAGTTGTACAGGTGGTGCATGCAGTCAAAGAAGGCCTTATATGAATTGTACAATTCAGGATGCGGATTTCCCTAATTAATAGGGGTTTAATTCCTTGAGAAACAACACAAGGAAATAGGAGTTTGGCAGGCAAAATAATTGGCTAAGTATTGGCCAGAGTCAGCTTATGAGGAAGTGAGATATATTATACTTGTATAGAGATTGTTTAGGCTTGAAAAAGCATTATATTTGTTCTCTATTTTTCTGATCTAATGCAATATACATATAGGAAGGGGTTTTCAGCAGCAAGCTTTCCCCTTAGATAATTATATGAGCATATGTGATTGAATCTTGTCTCATGTTTATGTTGTGATTTCTCGATCAACTAATTGTTTCTGCTAATGAGTATAGTAGATTCAAGTCTTTTGTTTTAGCATAAATAAGAAGTTCGAATATACAAGGAATTTCTACATGGTATCAGAGTAGGAATTACAATAGAAGAGAATAATTTGAGTTTGTCTTTGCAAGTAAAGTGAATTTGTAGTATCATTCTTCAGAGCCAGCAGGATGTCGTTCTATGGATTAAGACTCGAGTATACCCTTGAGGGTAGCTCGAATTATATTTCTTGGAAGGATAAGATGGAGGTAGTAGTGTTGGGAGATAATGGGTTGAAGGAATTCATAGACAATGATATTCCTAACCCTCCGACAAATGATGCTCAAGATCTGGTAGAGTGGAAGAAATGTGTGGAAAAGGTGAGGAGGATCATACTAGAAGGAGTTTGAGATCATATTGTCTCAAATCTCCACAGAAAGGATACCCCGTATGCATTGTGGTAAGCCTTGATAAACTTGTTTCAGAACAACAGTGACCACAAGAAGCTGGAACTGAAGGACAAGCTTCAAAAGATCAAGATGAAGAAGGGTGACACAATACCACAGTACCTGAGTAGGTTCACCTAATGTTGAGATGAACTTGGAAGTTTTGGTATTGCAGTTGTTGAAGATGATCTCGTGAGCCTAGAACTTTTAGGCTTTCCCAAGAGATGGCATAGCTACCAAGATTATTTAAATGGGAGGGAGAAGATACCAAATTGGGAGCGATTATGGTTCGACTTGGTGAAAGAAGAGATAACGAGGATCACAATATATGGAACCTCATCCAAGCATGATGATGAGGAGAAATGTGCCTTAAATGGAAATGAAAAAAGGGAAATGGAAGAAATCCCAATCTAAAGGAGATTATGGTTAGGTAGGCAAGAAGAAAGACTTGTCAAAGATTAAATGTTTTCACTATCATGAGTTGGGAAACTATGCCATGAAGTGTCCACACAAGAAGCCCTTAGGAGGAGGAGAAGGTGAAGCTCTAGCTTCACAATTCGAGTTGGATTTCACACTCATTGCATGCATGGTGACATCAGTGATGGGAAGTTTGTAGTATCTGGATAGTGGAGCCTGATTCCATATGAAAAGAAACAAAGAATTTTTCAGTGACTTGGAGGAGAATGACCTCCATATGCACATCGAGATGGGAGATGATGGAAGGTATAGTGCAACCAATATCGGTAAAGTTACTTTTCAGAGGTAGTTTGCTTTTCCTCTCACATTAAAAGATGTCATGTATGTTTTGTGTATGAAGAAGAATTTAGTTTTAGTTGCTAAGTTGGAATACCATGGCTACGATGTGATATTTAGCAAAGGAAAGGATTTCTTTAGACATACCACCATGGGACAAGTGAAGCAGATCAGAGTTCAGGTGAAGAACCTCTACAAATTGGATGTAGAACGCTCCACTACTTTGAGCACAAAAGTAGATAAGGTGCAGAGCCAAGACATCAATGAATAATGACATAGGAGACTTGGCCATTTGCACCATGGAGCCTTGAAGATCATGCAACATATTTCTATAGGACTTACTAAGGGTGCACTAGAGCAGCGAGATACATGCAAAGGGCGTACACTGGGGAAGTACACCAAAGCCACCTTTCATGATAAGGACAATAGAGTGCAAGAAGTCCTTGAAAGAGTTCACTTAGATGTGTGTGGACCTTTCTCAACAACCTCCATAGCCAAGCACAGGTATTATGTTATATTTGTAGATGATTTCTCACGTAAGTGTTGATTTTCTTCATGCATAAGAAAGACCATACATTCTCCAATTTTTGCGAATTTAAAGCACTTTTTTAGAAACAAGATGGAAGGAAAGTGAAGGTTCTCAAGAGTGATAATGGTGGTGAATATGTGTCGAATGAGTTCAAGAGATTTTGTGCATTAGAAGGCATTCGACGGGAGTTAATAGCACCTCATAACCCACAATAGAATGGGGTAGTTGAGAGGAAAAATAAAATTATTTTGGGAGCTACACGAGCGATGTTGCATTATTAGGGCCTATCATTACACTTGTGGGCTGAAGCATGCAACACAATAGTATATATGCAGAACATGAGTCATCATCGAATTCTTGGGATGAATACACCAGAAGAAGATTTTTTAGGGAAGAAACCAAATTTGTCACACTTCAAGATCTTTGGTTCATCAGTGTATTTCATGTTACCAAGGATGCAAGGAAAAATCTAGTGCCAACATCTAAGTTGGGAATATTTGTGGGGTACAGTGATACGCCTCACAATTATCGAGTGTACCTGCCATCTCAGAGGATGATAGTTGTTCATAGATATGTGAAGTTCGACAAAGAGAAGGCCATGAGATGTTCCCTTGAGAGGGAGATTCAATTGCATGCAAATGAGGAGATTTTGGCTCCAAAGGAAGAACCTTAATATGTTGTGGAGCAACCACAAGAAGACAAGCAGAGAGTGGAAGAACCCACTCATGCATAGACATCCAAAGATGGAAGGAAGTGCACCAGAGAAGATCACATATTATTGCATGATGCTAAATAGAATGTGGGAGCACCCACATCAAAGTGCAAGTAAAGGAGGTCATTGGATCAATACATTGGGTACATGGCTCTGATGAGTGAGCTAGTTGAGACAGAACCATCCTCATTCGAGGAAGTAGTGCAAAATCCAATATGGGTTGATGCCATGGTAGCGGAATGTGATTCAATAGACAGAAGCAATGTTTGGGAAGTTGTCCCAAGACCAGAGAACAAGTTAGTGGTAGGTTCCATGTGGACGATGTGTCATAATTCAAGATATTTAGTTCATTAGTTTACTATCATGTTACCAAGGATACATGGAAAAAATCTAGAGTCGATAGATGAGTTGGGCATATTTGTGGGGTACGCTGATACACCTCACAACTATCGGGTGTACTTTCCATCTCACAGGATGAAAATTGTTCATAAAGATGTGAATTTCAATGAAGAGAAGGTCATGAGGTCTTCCTTTGAGAGGGAGCTTTAGTTTCATGCATATGAGGAGATTTTGGCTCCAAAGGAAAAACTTTAGGATATTGCAGAGCAGCCACAAGCAGAGGAGAAGAGAGTGGAAGCACCCACTCATGCAGAGACATCCAGAGATGGAAGGAAGCGCACCAGGGAAGGCTCACAAATTATTTCATGATGCTAGAGGGAATGTGGGAGAACCCACATCACAACACAGGTAGAGGAGGTCACCAAATAGGTACACTGAATACATGACTTTGATAAGTGAGCTAGTTGAGACAGAACCATCCTCATTCGAGGAAGCAGTGTAGAAGATAGTATGGCTTGATGCCATGGTAGAGGAATATGATTCCATAGTTAGAAAAAGTGTTTGGGAAGTTGTCCCAAGACCAGAGAACAAGTTAGTGGTAGGTTCCATATGGATCTAAAAGGTGAAGCAAACAACATACAGAAGCATCGAGAAACAAAAGGCCAAATTTGTGGCCAAGGGATCCTCTCTCTGGTGGAGGGGATTGATTACGAGGAGACCTTTGCTTTGGTAGCAAGTTACTCTTATATCAAATCAATTCTAGCACTTGCAGTGCAGATGGGTTGGAAGATCCATCAGATGGATCTGAAGACAACATTCCTCAATGGAGTGATTGAGGAGGAGGTGTACATTGAACAACTAGAAGGATTTGAGACCTTCGACAGAGATTTGCATGTGTGCAAACTCAAGTGAGAAATGTATGGATTGAAACAAGCACCATGTGCTTGGTACACTAGGATCAACAATTATTTCACCAGGTTAGGCTTCACCAGAAATGAAGTAGATGAAAACCTTACCAAATTGTGGTTGAAGGTAAATTATTGATTATAAATTATATTTTGATGATTAAATTTTAACTGGTGATGAGAAGTTTATCAAGTCTTGCAAAGAGGATCTTACTAGAGAATTTGAGATGAAGGACATGAGACTCAGGCATTATTTCCTAGGTTTGGAAGTATGTCAAGGAGATGGAGAATTGTTTGTCTCTTAGGGAAATTATGCCAACGAGATACTCAAGAAGATATGCATTGAGAGTAGAAAACCCATGGACATTCCTCTAGAAGGTAGTTGGAGGAAAGAGGATGCAACTTCAGGTGAGGACGTGGATGCCATTATTTATAGGTAGCTTGTGGGTTCAATTATGTATTTGGTGAACAGACAACCATACATGTGTTATGTAGTTAACCATCTTAGTCAAGCAATGGATAAGCCAACCAAACTGTATTGGAAGGCAGCCAAACCCGTGTTCAGATACCTCAAAGGCACCACTTAGTTTGGTCTTTGGTACATGCAGACAAAGGGAGTGAACATACAAGGCTTCACAGATGTAGATTGGGAAAGTAGTCCATCATATAGGAAGAGCACATTAGGAAGCATCTTCAGTATTAGGTTAGCAACAGTTTCTTGGTATAGAAGGAAGCAGAGATCATTTGCACTCAGCTTAGCAGAAGCAGAGTATATGGCTGCTAGTCAAGCAGCTTGTGAAGCTATATGGATGAGGAAGATTCTTGTCGAGTTATTTGGTTGGATGATGGATTTCATTGTGATTTACTGTGACTATCAAAGTTGTATCAAAATCTATGAAAACTCGTTTTTTTCATGATTGATCCAAGCATATCAACATTCAGTATCACCACCTATGAGATTATGTGTTGAGGAAAATCATTTTATTGGAGTGCATTCCTATAGAAGAACATGATGTAGATATTTTGACAAAGGCATTGTCAAGATGAAAATTCAAGTTCCATAGAGGTAGGATTGAGGTAGTAGATAAACCCTTTCTTGTTGAGAGGGAGTGTTGAAAATGGAAACAAGAAAAGATCGATTTAATTTTCCCTTGAATTAAATTAGGAGAAAATTGTAATTCCACATCATAAGACAACAAGAATGAGTTAACTAAGTTAATTTCACTTAGTTGGATCAGTTAATTCGAGTTGAGGGCCTAACTTGAGTCATGTAGAATTGTTCCTAAATTTTAGGAGCCTAGGTTGAGTTTAATTTGAGTTGTAATAGTTTAATTCAGTTAAACCGAGTTAATGTCAATTAAAATAGTTCCAACAGTTGGAAGAACTAGTAGGAGGTCTATCAGTGGGGTGCAACTTCATGTTTTCAACTACTTAACTGATAAATCAACCATATTTAACTCATGCATGCATGAAATTCAAGTTACCCCGTTGCAATTGGAGTTCAAGGGAAGTGTACTATCAATTTTATAATTTTCTGAGTTGTACATGTGGTGCATGCAATTAAATAAGGGGCTATAGGGATTGTGCAATTCAGGATTCAGATTTCCCTAATTAATAGGGGATTAATTCCTTGAGAAACAATGCAAGGAAATAGGAGTTTGGAAGGCATCTGAATTCGCTAAGTATTAGTGAGGGTTAGCTTATGAGGCAGTTAGATAGATTATACTTGTGTAGATATTGTTTAGGCTTGAACAAGCATTGTATTTATTCCCTATTTTTCTGATCTAATGCAATAGACAAATAGGAAGGGGTTTTGAGCAACAAGATTTCCCCTTAGATAAATGTTTGAGCATATGTGATTAAATATTGTATCATGTTTATGTTTCGATTTCTCGATCGACTGATTGTTTCTACTGATGAGTAGAGTAGATTCAAGTCTTTTGTTTTATCATATTACACTAGAAGTTTGAATCTACAAGGAATTTCTACATCATGCATTGCCACACAAGTGTTGTCACTTTCGTCACAAAGTGTATAGTTTGTGTTGCACTTAGAGAGCTATGTTGCATTTTTTTCACATTGAGGACACCATTTTGTTATTTTCTTTTGAGTGATAAATGTTGTGTCATTGATGGTTCTGAGTGTGTGATCATGATCTAGTTTTGTCTCTTCTCACTTGAGCCTCACTGATCCAGCACATAGTCTTATCTAGAAAAATTTGTTCCCAGGAAACATGATTTCACTTAACCTTATTGAACTACACATTACGCATTCCCAACCCTCAATCCTTGATCTTGCCTCTTGGAAATTCACATTGTGCAGTCTTAGTGCTCAGTCCCAATCCTTGAGATCCAGAAATGCGCAAACCTTGCCTCCAACCAACCTTCTTTACGCATTGTGAAATCTTAAGCATCAAGCCTCAACCACGAGCTCTTGGACTACACAATAATGCAATCACTTGGCCTATCTTCCTCTAGAACTATGCATTAGGAAACTTCAAGAATCAAGCCTCAACCTTGAGGCCTTGAACCCCTCAACTGCGCAATCTCCCAGCCTATTCTCTTGTTTGAACTACACAATGGGAAACTTCAAGCCTCAAGCTTGACCTATTGGGTTCCTCAACTGCACATTCACTCAACCTAGGCCTTCATAACTGCACACTGCACAATCTCAAGCCTCAAACCTCCAACTTGATCCCTTGAGTCCCTCAGCCACACATTCCCTCTATCTAGACCTCAAGAACTGTGCAATGTGTAGTCTCAAGGCTCAAGCCTCCATCCTGAGCTCTTGAGTCCCTAAACTACGCAATACTTTGAACCTGACCATATTGAATTGTGCATTGTGCAGTATCAAGCCTCAATCCTAGACCTTGGCCTATCAAAATGTGAAATCCCTGATTCAGTCACTCAACTAGCCACCAACCTCAGCCCTAACAAGTTTTTTCATGAAGCATGTCAAGCTAGGGGTTTATCGTTTATCGTATTGATGTCATCTTGTCATGAGTGGATTGCAGTCGTAGGTATTCTATTATGTCATGATGTAGGTTTTAACCCCATACAAAAATTACTTGCATAAGAAAAATAAAAAACAAAAAATAAAGAAAGGTGAGAGCATAACACATAAAACAAATATACACAGATATTTTTCCTTGGATCCCAAAGCTGGGACTACCAGCTTGATTTTTCATTATGTTCCTTTCATATGTTACAATACATATACATACATGTTGAAGCATCCAATACCATGGACCAAAAACCATCACGCCCAAAACCATGTGCGAAAACCATGCACAAAACCATAGGTAGGTTCGCCCACCAAATATAGTGTCCAAAAAAATTTCCACGGGGCGCTGCCTTAGACCCCGTAGAGGTGGGCTACCCACCCCCCTCAAACCCCCTGGACAGGGGGGTTGCTGCCTCCCCTATGACTCCCTTGCTACACAATCGGCGCAATGAAGGGGGAGCTCCACTCGCCCCCTTCTAACCCCCTAGTTAACTAGGGAAGCTAGTCGTGAAAAGAATATAACACAACCCAAAATTCTCCCCACTTGTTGTTTTCTTTCTATAGGGGGCCATAGGAGAGCTTAGTCATTTATCTAGCCCTACAACAACCATTGTTTCTCTACACCAAGGGAACTTCTTAGAGCTCACAGATTTTGTCAATGCATTTGTAGTATTCTTCAAAGTGTCCACCTTTACCAACAACACCTTTTTGTCTTCTATCATATCCATCACAAAGTGATACTAAACATCAATGTTCTTTGTCTTTGAATGGTAAGCAAGGTTGTTTGCCAAGAAAATTTCACTTTGGCTGTCACAGTCTATCCTTATAGCTCCTTGTACTAATCCCATACTTGA
>APFE030278487.1:120895-133738 GCA_000404065.3 Pinus taeda
CTCCCATAGATCATATAATTGTCATCCCATCAATAAATAATATTTTATTTTCCATACTCTAAACAATAAATAGAAATCAAACTTGACGCAAACTTGGTAGAGAAGTAGATTGTAGAGCTATGTACACCTTCCATATTCTTCATTACCATTAATAGTAGAGGTCCTTGTTGTCTTCATGGGTTTCTTCAAAGCTTCTTCATCTTCAACTATTAATGCTTCATGCCTTTCCTTACTCTTATTATTCTTAGGGTTCTTGGGACAATCTCTCTTAATATGTCCATATTCATGACAACCATAGCATTGAACTTTGGACACATCCTTATTTTTATGGGACTTGTTACCAACATTTTTGTGTTGAGATCCAAACTTCTTTCTCGATCTAGCTGCAAAATCTTGAGAGTAATCATTATTAGGTTGAGTATCATCTTTAGCCTTTAGCCTTTATTCCTCTAGAATACATGCAACCCATAATTCTTCAAAGGTCAGAGTTTCCTTTCTAGCATATATTCCTCCTGCAAAATCCTCCCAAGTTAGAGGTAAAGCATTGATTACAAAAATGATCAATTAAGAGCAAGCCCTTTAATTTGATCTTTGATATTTTATATCTTCGTAAAGTAAGAAGCTATGGTCTCTTCTTTTAACATCCTTGTCCCATAAAGTTGGTTTCTCAGATATATCTTTTGATTAGTTGTGTTGATGGAGTATAATTTCACCAATGTGTCATAAACTTCCTTGGATGTAGACAAATGTGAAACAAAAGAAATGAAATTATCTTTGATGGAATCAAAGAGAATCTTTTGAGCTCTGATTTCTCCCTTATTGTACTTGACTACTTACTGAGCATTTTTTATTATCTAGTGGTGGAACTTTCCCTTCTACATATTTCATAACTTCATTTTCTACAAGGACTAATGAATCCTCTTCTTCCAATCTTTGAAATTGGATGCTCCATCAAGCTTGTTTCCTTCCTCACAAATAGATGCCATTTGATTGAGAGTATTAGACATATAATATACATTAGTACTTACTTGAGAGAGAGAGTTTCTACAAGGTTGTCTACAAGCATGCCAACAAGTTGTGATCTTCAAGCTTCCTTCTTTCACCTTAGCTCTAATACCATGTTGAGAAACCAAGTGCAATGAAGCCTAACACCTAATTTCTCTTCTTGATAATTACTTGTGAATATTATATGTCTTCTTATTACTTGTTATGTCTTCTTCATTAAAAAATTATACAAATGTTCAATCTTTTAGGAAGATATAGAGACTCACAATGAGACAAGAGACACCAAAATTAGGCTAGAAGCTAGGGAAAAATCTAGAAGGGGAAAACCTAATAATCCTTCTCTTAAAGAATCAGATCAAAATGAGAGATATCTAAGGCCAAGACCAAAGTGCCAGCAAGATACCAGGTCCAACCCTCCTCCAAGTCACCTCTAAGAGGCAAAATTCAACGTTGGTAAAATTTGCTACAATCTGTTCAAACATAGAAAATTTCAGTCCTACAACAAGGGGGCCAAATTTTGGCCTACAATTACTACAGAAAATTCCAGCCTCTTCACATGTGCGAGCTATAATAGGTCAGAAATTTTGTCAACAAGGAATATTATTTTATGCCTTTGACTTTATTTCTCTCTCCTTTTACTCGGCTTCTTTTCTCCTTCACTTGGTTCAAAAAATACTTCTTATGATGTGTTGTTGAATGTGCTCCAAGTAGGTCAAACTACCTTTTACATATAGTTGTCTAGGAGGGTCGAATAGGTGTCACGCTGGAGCGCTAGGCTGACTTGTCCAAGGAGGGTTGACTTGGTCATCTTTTGGACTAATCACTAAAAATAAAATTCAAATTCCTTTTTATTTTGAATTTCCAAATGGGACATGAGTCAAATAATTTTTCTTTTGACTCGTAATAATTTCTTCTTGACTCTAAGCATGAAGAACATGCTTTGAAAAAAATATAATAAATATATCAATGATAAATTTACATTATGAAGATTGAACCTAGTTATAACTTCAACAATTGGGTGACTTAGGAGAAGTCCAAGTGCAACCAATTTGAAGGAAAATATGGTAGCCATGGGAGAAACCCATGTGTCATGGACTCCAAAGGGAATGTTATATGTTTTGGCTGCCCTGACAACAAGTCTAGGCATGTTCCTGAGAGTAAGCCAAGAAACAAAAATTGATGGGGCGAGTCCATGGTGAATATTGTGTAGGGTTTTGTTGCATATATTGGTGGTGTCCTCCATAGCCACCTACCATATTCCATTCACTAATTAAAGCCATAGGTGGTTCATTGATAAGGAGAAATTAGTGGAGCCAAGGCACTTGCAAAAGTTCCATGTTTGGTGAAAGGAAAGGCCATAGAGTAGTCCTTTTGTTAAAAAATGGAACTTGTGATGGTAGTAGGCCATCCTCTCCTCTACATTGATACCAGGTTGGGAAATTTCTTATCTAAGAAGTAATACAATGGGTAAGTAGGCATTAGTGCATTAGTATTCTTAAAGTTTTAATAAAATTAAGAATATGAATATTTATATATATAGATATATGAAATTAACATGTAATGTAGATAACATTATTAATAACCAACATAGGTCCATCTTAACTCCGTATTATGGATTACCAAGTGCTAAGAGGGATCAAATCTCTCAAGATGCAAACTATTTTTTTGAGTACAAAATTTGATTAACGGTTTGCACCTCAAACTTGTGATGCTAGTAGGTAGTCCTCTTAGTTGCATTGATTCTAGGTTGGGTAAGTTCTTATCTAAGAAGTAAGATAATGGGTGAATAGGCATTAGTGCATTAGTGTTATCAGGGTTTTAATAGAATTAAAAATAATAATATTTCTACATATAGAGATATGAAATTTACATGTAATATAAATATTATTATTGAGAACTAACATATGTCCATCTTAACTCTAGGTTACCAAGTGCTAAGAGGGATCAAATCTCTCAAGATGTAAACCTCTTTTTAAGTGAAAAACCTGAGGAAAGGTTTGGACCTCATAGATACTTTTCCAATACTATTTTAATTTTATAACTTTATTTAAATATTAAAATTTGATAAATATTCTTTATTTCATGGTTTTGAAGTGTGATTTAAATTTTCTTCTCACTAGTTAATTATAACTCGATGTGAAAATTCATGAAGGGACTCACTACCTATCAGATTGATGGCCTATTATATGTTTAATAATACGTTTAAGAGTGATAACATGAGCCGGCCTAATGTTTAATAATATTTGTCTCCTCCTATGAAGTCATAGGTTCAAATTCAAAGGGGAATTTTTCTAAGTAGAGTAAACTCAAAGATCATATAACACATTAATGAAGTTCTCCATGTTGCATGATTAGATTCCACATCATCATATAATGTTAGAGTATGTAAACCTCTATACCTTATAGAGATTTCAATAGAATTTTTCTCTTAATTCATAAAAAAAACTCCACTTGATTGAGAAGAACATTGACCACGTAATTTTGTTGCAGTTTTGACCAAATTTAAGAGGACTTAGATCTTCAATTTTTGAAAAGATGATGGAACTTTATATTTCTCAAAAAAATTAACTCATCTAAGAGGTTGATTTATTAAAAAATAAGTGTATACTAATATTTAAAGTAAAAACCAAATATACAAAAAAAAATAGAAAGGAAAATGAGAGTGGTCATAGAAATAGAGTCTTGAGGCTTTGCACACAAGAAATGAGGACATAGAAAATACAACACTAAATGCGAAAATGAGAAATAAGATAGCACAAAGTACTTGTAGGTGAATGAGTGAAACATAAATTGAATTGATCCCAAATTCTCATATGTAGGGTTGAAAGTAGAGGTGAATGAATAATTGAAACCAATTATCTTACTGAAACAAGTATGGTGCAATTTGGGATTACTAAGAATAGAGTGTAAGGCCCTTTCCTTGAGTGATGTTAGGTGTCTTTATTGCAAGATCATCTTGGTGGTCATTTATTGAATCAGATGGACATATTAGATTAATGATGCATTTGATGAATTAGTTTTAGACACCTTAGACCATTGGTAAGGTTCACCTTAGATAAGTTAGGTGCCCTTGCTAATAGATAGGGTGCACGATAGATAGTGGAAACTAACACTAAGTAAGATGCATCAAGAGAAGATTGGAATAGGACTTGGATAGAGGAGGCAAATAAGGTTTTTGTGGGTAGTCTCATCCATGGATATGTGCTTGGAATAACAAAAAAAGAGGTAGTATAGAAGCCCGAGGACTTGGGTTCCTACTATATATGGATCAACAAAGTTAGGAAACCCACATGCAGGGGTTGTGATGACCAATTGAGTGCCTTCCAACACAATTTTTTATGGATTTTAACTCGGTGGTGCACTCATTCAGTGTAGATCATTCAACACACGTACATCAAGCATACATGTTTTAAATGTAGTTGGGCATAACCAAAGAGACTAATATGATTTAGGCTTGGTGGTGCAAACAAATGAGTCAAGTTGATCTGAATTGGAGCAGATTAGTAATGTTGTTCTAATTCTCCATTCAGAAATAAACCCAAGATGCTTATCATTTTCTTTTTCAAGTGCTTAAGGATTCAAAATTTTTGCATAATTAACAGATTCCCATGCGAGTTTCTTATGTAAATATTATAAACAATTTAACATAAAAACATATGTTGAACAATAGAAATATAACAACAAATAAAATCAAAATATAACACACAAAAATCACATGATAAAGGAGTTCACCCCTCCTAGGCTACGTCTCCTTGGTCCAGCTTCCAATGGCTTGGGCCTCTCTATTATGCTCAAATTACATCAAAAGTGTGTTTACGTTACTTAGATGTCTATGAAACCCGTCTCAATGAGTTCATAATACTCAAAACTACTAGGATTAATTATTTTTGCATCAAATTTGGATAAGGAAGGAGTTATGACTTCTCCTAGTTCTCCTACTATTATCTCCATAAAACACCCAAAATCCGGCAGAAAACTACAAATTAGCCCCAAAATCCGCTAACCAGGCAACAATTGCTCTGTATTGCTGGCCATATCCTGTTGGTCGCATCATAAATAGTAATCAGTGAGTTCAGGCGGGTGGAAGGTCTTGTTTTAGTGGTGGAACATTGCGATGCTATATAGGCCGACCCAACGGAATATTAAACTGTGGCATAAATAACCATCGTGTCTAGGGTCTTATCGCTCGTCACATTCGGTAATTGGCTATGGGCTATTTAACACAATGAAACATTTGTGATGTGATATCATGGAACCGCCAGAACATAAAACCGCAACACAATAGTGTATCGCGTTCGAAACTCAAACTGCGCTGGTGCCGGGGCTGATACCTGTTCCCTAATCCCTTTCACCGATTGTGTTTATGATTTGATCGCATCACAACCCAACCTACTGGGGCCCATTTGAGACACATTTTTTTCCTACCGCTGTGATATGAGATTTGTAATGGCCAATGGCGGACTACCACTTGGCACCTCCTTATTCGTTGAAGACCTTGCCACATCATCCCAATCCTACCATGTGGGCAAGTCAAATTTGAATTTTTGACTTGCTCTAACTTCTTCATACGAACTCAGATTTGAGTTTCATTCACACCGTTGGATTCAGAATGATGAGATCTTCAATCTGAAGCTAAGTTTGACAAGATTGTGACACTTTTACTTTTGAGCATAATTCTGAGCACCTGATCACTACTCCCCACTAGAAGCCTTTTGGATCCAAAAATGATCGCTTTCAGTTATTGAACAGATGAGGGTATTGTTCCCTCAATTCCCCCACTTCAATCCATTTGGCCTTTGATGAATGTGTATCTTTGAGACCTACTTGAAGATAATCAATAGTCCCCTTTTTGTTGTCCTTGTTCTTCTGTCAACTATAGTGTCTTGCTGAAGCACATCAACGAATTCTAGAGAAAAGTCTTCAATAGATGGAATTTGAACATTCTCTCCTTGATCTTCAATCAAAGGAGGTTCTAAATATAAAATTTTCAACATTAACAACAGAATAGATTGGCATATATGAAGGAAAATCAAGCTTGAAAGCACTATTACCAATATTTTCCAGAATTTTAAATGGACCATAACAAATTGGTTTCAGCTTTTTACCTTCTCCTTGAAGCCTTTCCTTGCTAATGTAAAGCCAAAATTCATCACCTACTTGAAATTGATGATCCACACGATGCTTATCATGCCTTGCCTTATACTTGCCTTGACTTCTAGTTGTTCTTGAACTATTTGGTGCATCAACTAAATTTCCTCAATGAATTTATTTGCTCTGTCTATGTCACTATGTCCATCTACAGCTACATCTTTCTCAAAGATGAAATCCAAAGGTGATTTAGGAAAATAACCAATACATTACTCAAAAGGTGATGTTAGAGTAGAAGAATGTTTTGCTCGGTTGTAAGCATGTTGAATATAATGCAACTGTTCATCCCACAACTTAGGATGTTTGTTGCAATATCCTCTTAGTAAATGAATGATTGTCCTATTAAACACTTAATTTGACCATCTATTTGTGGATGAAAGGTTGTACTTTTCTTCAACTTGGTGTCCATCAAGTTCCATAAACTTGACCAAAACTTCCCAACAAATCGATAATCACGATCACTTACAATAGAAGTAGGCAATCCAAAATGAACCCATACATTTTAAAAGAAATGTTGAGCTATTTGTTCAGTTGTAATTTTCTTTTTACATTAACATGCACATCTTACTGAACCTATCCACAACTGCATACAAATAATCATGATCTTTCCTTGATAAAGGAATACCTCCTACAAAATCCATAGAAACACTTTCCCATGGTTGTGAAGGCACTGGAAGTGGTGTGTACAATCCTAGTTTCTTATTACTAGGCTTACTGACTGCACACAATGAACAACCTATGATAAAATGTGACACACTTTCAAACATACGAGGCCATTAAAAATACCTCTAAAGATTTGCCATTGTTTTACTTACACCGAAATGTCTAGCAATAAGAGAAGTGTGTACTTCCCTTGTGACATTTACTCTCTCTCCCTCTGCAACACAAATTTTTCCCAAATGATATAACAGATAATCATGTACATGGTACTCTAATTCCTCAACTTGGTGGCCTTGACTCAAGTTTAAATACACCTCTTGAAAGTCAACATCATGTGCGTGTTGTTCAACATAACTTTTAGGAAAAACATAATTATTCTTGAGTAAAATGGTTACATTTACAACTGGTATAGAAATCATATCAGCAACTCTATTATAAATGTCTTTCTTGTACCTTATTACCAAGTGGAATTGTTGTAAAAATCCCATCCAATGAAAGTGCCTTGACTGCTACAATTTGGTTTTAGATTGTAGATATTGAAAAGTTTGATGATCGGTGTGAATAATGGTTTCTTTTCCCATCAAATAATGCTTCCATTTCTTCACTCTTTGTACCAATGCATAAAGCTCTTTATCATACGTAGGGCTTACCATGCTGTAAAAGAACTACACCCATGGCATAGTCACTTGCATTTGTTTGTATTTCAAATGGTTGTTTCAAATTTGGCATTGCTAAAACTCGGGCTGAACTGATCTTTTGTTTCAAAGCATCAAATGCATTTTGTTGTTTGCCTCCCACTGGAAGACAACCTTCACGTTGGTCAACACATGTAGTGGAGCTGCTATGGAGGAGAAATTGGAAATGAACTTCCTCTAGTGCTACACTGCTCCTAAAAAACTCCTTACTTCTGTAATTGATTTGGGTATTAGCCAATTCACAATGACCAGAACTTTAGAGGGCTCAATATTCACTTCACCTCTTCCAACTATGTGGCCCAAATACAGTAAGTAAGTTTTCCTGAATTCACATTTAGACATCTTCAGAAATAATTGTTCTTTCCTCAAGAAATCCAACACTTTCCTAACATGCTTGACATGCTCTTATCGTGATTTGTTGAGTACCAAAATATCATCTAAATAGATAATTACAAACTCATCAAGAAATTATCTTAAAATATCATTCATAACTCTCATGAATGTAGCTAGAGAATTACAAAGACTGAAAGGCATAACCAACCACTCAAACAATCCTTGTTTGGTTTTAAAAGTAGTCTTCCATATGTCCTCCTTAGCTATTCTAACTTGATGATATCAAATTCTCAAGTCTAATTTAGTGAAATACTTTGCATTTTCAACTGATCTAGCAAGTCATATATTCTGGGCAGTGGGTATCGATTCTTTATTGTAATCTTATCCAAAGCTCGATAATCTACATACATGCACCAAGTTCCATCTTTCTTGGGTACCAATACAATTGGTGAACCACATGGCAAAGTATAAGGACAAATTACTTCTTTATCTAACAATTATTGGACTTGTTTCTTAATTTATAAGATTTCCAGAATTGACATTCGACACATACCGCTGTTTGGGAGTGGACAACCTTGTTGTAGTTGAATTTCATGCTCAATTCCTCTTTTTGGTGGCGATCCCTTTGGTTCATGAAACATATCTCCCTATTGATTGACCAAATCAACCAATTAATCTTTCAGATTCACATCACAACCTCCAAAGGATTCCTTCTCTATGTCGTTCTTCTGATTAATCATAAGGAGGATGAGACTCTTGATGGAATTGACCAATTGCTTCATTTCCCCTGCACTTGCCAAAGACGGACTAAGCTTTCTGTGATGAGATCTCACAATTTACTCCACTCCATCTTTGAACAAATGGTAATTTTTCTCAAATATGTGGAAAACATCTCTCTTGTCATACAAATACGGGCTTCCTAATACAATCCCTAAGATATCCAATGGCACAACATCTAATTCAACTTCATCAATGAAATTAGCGATGATTGCAAACCTGAAAACACATTTTCATGTGACTTGAAAATTAGCATCCTTGGTTATCCAAACCAATGTATACGATTTATGATGAGGCACATTTCCAAATTCATTTTCTTAACCAAATCCACAAAAATTAAGTTGGCCTGAGATCCACTATCAAACAATGTATCGATCTTCGTATGTTTTGAAATAACTTGGATATGGAACAACTCAATTCGGTTTTCCTCATTTGAAACACTATGGGAATTATTTGTTGTGCTGGTGCTTGCCACAAATTTCTCTTTTCTTGCATTTTCCATGGATTTCCCTTTGGTGACTATGGCTGCAATCTTGGTTTCATCTCCTGAGTCAAAGCCCAAGCCTTGTTGTGCAGCAACGTTGGTCTTTTGTTTCCCTTTATTGTTAAATTTCTTTGGTCGTAATTCTGGATGAAGCTTCCAACAATGAGCTTCATCATGTCCCTCCTTAGAACAATTCTTGCTTCATCATGGCTTCTTCTTACCTTATTCCTATATATTTTTCCCTCTTTCTTTGAGGTGTGTAGCTTGAACACAGAGCTCATCAAGATTCATGGGACTGAACATAAGAATGGTATGTGAAGATCTCTATGCAACTCTCCTATTTATTTCAACAAGGCATCTTGTGATTGTAAGTCTACTCCTAGCATAAGAGCTCTTTTTCTAAACTCTTGAGTATACTCTTGCACATTTTGACCTTTCAATTGTCTAAAATTTTTCCAATTCATAATGGATTTTTGCATATGAGCTAAAGGGTAAAACTGTCTTTTTATAGCAAAAATGAAATCAGACCAAGAAAGGTGTGTATCTTACCATGTTTTTTGATCTCGTCTTAAGTCCTTGCTTTCCCACCATACAAGTGTTGCTCCCTCCATTCTCAATGAATCCAACTGAATTTTGATATCATCCTCTTGAAGGTTTTGAATTCTAAAATACACCTACAACTAACGAATCCAGTTATCCAATTTCTCCGCATTAACTTCACCATTGTACATAGGTAACTCGAATTTAACATCAAGCTTCAGAAAAGGTATTTTCCAATTCCTTTCAAAGAATGATGATGAATATGAGCAATGATGGTATTTGTGGAAGAGTGTGAATATGCTTTTGAAGAATAAGATGAAGAAGATGGTAGAGATGGTGGAGGTTTATCTCCATTCCAATTACCTCCTTTTCCATTACCTCCTCCTGAAGAACCTTCTCCATTGGGAGGCTTGGAGCTTTCTCCTTGCAATATTTTGTTCCTCACTTCCTAGAGGACCTTAACCATCTCTATCATATCAATGAATTCATTTCTGAAGGTCTTCTCATCTTTTGTCATGATAGGTTCTCCTCCATGAGACATAGTCCATGAAGACTCAACTAAAACTTGAGGTTGCACTAGTGTTGGAATCTCAGCTACAACTTCGGCAATTTGAGGCTGGACTGGAGTAGAAGACTTTGGAAACCTTGCTCTTCTTCCACTTGACCCAACTTCAAGGCTTTCAACCACCTTTCCTACACCTTTTTTGAGCTTTAACCTTGTAAGCATGACATAAACTTGCAATCAATTAAATCCTTCTTTCACAAAAAAAATCTAGTAAGAAAAACCAAAGCTTTGATACCAACTGATTTGAATTGGAGCACATTAGTAATTCTATGCTAATTCTCCATTCAGAAATAAACCCAATATTCTTATCATTTGCTTTTTTAAGTACTTAAGGATTCAAAACTTTTGCATAATTAATAGATTCCCATGAGAGTTTCTTATCTAAATGTTATAAACAATTTAACATAAAAACATATGCCTAACAACAAGAATATAACAACAAAGAACATCAAAACATAACGCACAACAAGAACATGATAAAGGAGTTCACCCCTCCTGGGCTACATCTCCTTGGTCCAGTTTCCAATGGCTTGGGCCTCTCTATTATGCTCAAATTACATCAAAAGTTGGTTTACAATTCTCATATGCCTCTAAAACTTGTCTCAATGAGTTCAGAATACTTAAAAATACTAGGATTGACTATTTTTGCATCAAATTTGGATAAGAGATGAAGGAGTTATGACTTCTCCCAGTTCTCCTACTATTCTTTCCACAAAACGCTCAAAATCCAGCAAAAAACTACAAATTAGCCCCAAAATCCACTAACCAGACAAGAATTTCTCCACACCAGGAGCCATATCTTGTTGGCCATATCGCAAATTTCAATCGACAGGTTCAGTCAGGCAGAAGGTCTTGTTTTAGTGGCAGAACACTGCGATGCAATATAAGCAGACCTAACAGAATATTAAAATGTGGCATAAAGAACCAACGCGTCTGGGGTCTTACCACTCGTTGCATTCAGTAATTGCTATGGGCTCTTTTAACACAACGAAATATTTGCAATGCGATATCATGGACCCATTGGAACATAAAATTACAGCACAATAACGTATCGCGTCCAAAACTCAAACTGCGTTGGTGCTGAGGCTGATACCTATTCGTTGATCCCTTTTACCAATTGCGATTACAATTTGATCACTTCACAACCCAACCTACCAGGACTGATTTGAGACACCTTTTCCACCTATTGCTGCAATATGTGATTTGCGATGACCAATGGCGGGATGCCACTTGGAGCCTCCTTATTGGTTGAAGACCTTGCCACATCACCCAATCCTATCATGTAGGCAAGTCAAATTTGAACTTTGACTTGAGTGTTGTTCACACCATTGGATTCATAATGATGAGCTCTTCAATCTGAATCTGAGTTTGACAACATTTTGACACTTTGATTTTTGAGCATAATTCTGAGCACCTAATCACAAGTGCACTTGAGATGACTAGATAAACCAAGACAAGATGGATAGATTTACCTTGTGATGACTTGAGATGCAACTAGATGCACAAGGAACACCTGGGATGACTTTAGAATGGATGGATAGGGAAAATGAGATGACCTAGGTGGAATTGGGACAACATGGGAAAAATTGACATGATTTTTGATAACTTGATGAATAATTCGTAGACAAGTCACCAAAGGAGATAAATTTAAATTTGAGGCACTTGGATTCACCTTAGAATGAAGGTATTTGCAAGTGCAGAACAATATCATATAAAAAAGAGGATGCCTCAAAGTGTTAAGGCAATACACGAGAAGTGTTAATTCAATCATGAGTTATATGATTGTGCCAAGTTTAGGGTTGACACATTGGAATACATTGCATTTCCAAAGTGAGATCAAGAGTGAGACATGAACTGTAGGAAATAGGCTTGTGGTTGCTTCAAGGGATTGGATAGTTCAAATTTTTTTGGAAAGTTTGGTAGAATACCGTTTACCTTAGATTCTTTATAGGTCTATAATAGAGTTGTAGGTAGGAGGCTACAAGTTCCCTTTGCTTTAGGGGTTGGATTGATGTCTCTTGTAGGATAATTTCCTAATGTAATTATAAATGTTGGGTTGTGTTATATTCTTTCCATGACTGGCCCACCGAGGGGTTAGAAGGGGGGTAGAGCTGCCCCTTTGTTGCATCGATTGCGTAGTGGAGGGAGTCATAGGGGGTTTGAGGGGTGTAGGTAACCCCACTCTATGGGGCCTAGGGCAGTGCTCCAGAAAATTTTTGTTTTTGGACCCTATATTAGGTTGGGTGGACCTACCTATGGTTTTGTGCATGATTTTTCGCACATGGTTTTGGACGTGATGGTTTTCCGTCCATGGTATTGGATGTTTTGGCATGTATAAATATGTATTATAACATTGAAAGGAACATAATGAAAAATCAAGCTGGTAGTCCTGGATTTGGGATCCAGGGGAAAATCTCTATGTATATGTGTTTTATGTGTTATGCTCTTGCATTGTTTATTTTATGTGTTTTAGAATTTTTATGCAGCTAATTTCTGTACGGGGTTAAAACCTACATTTGGTATCAGAGTTGTTTTGGCTTTAAGGGGACGCCTTTGTTGCTGAGGGGTTTTGCTCAGGCCTGTGGTAGACCCTGTTCAATGGGAGATCTACGGGATCAATTTTGGTAGTGAAAGAG
>APFE030278488.1:0-11576 GCA_000404065.3 Pinus taeda
TGATCTTTTTGTCATCATTGTCAATACCGTAAATCTTGAAATATTCTTCTGCTTTATTGAACCATGCAACATTGCACTTCTCATTACCATCAAATTTGGAGAGCTCAAGTTTTCCTCTTCGTTGATATGTAGCAACTACTGGAGTGAAGAAGGGGAATTGATTCACGAGTTGCATATTTGAGTATTGATTCCATAGCCACATATTTTGAAAATTCGTGTTACTATTTTGTTGATGGGGTATGGACGATGCTTTTGGAGACTCATGTTTCTCATGTGAGTCTGATGAGTTTGATGTATTTGGATAATTGAGATGTTGAGTAGCTTCATTATTTTGGGGTATTTGATCGGGTGTAATCTTCAACTTGTCACAAATACAGGTCAACATTACCATTACTTGATTATGATTTAGATCCACCTTATTTGAAAGGATTGCATGATCCTTTTTAAATTCGTTACAGTTTTGCACGAGCTGACTCTCTATTGTCTTTATTGTATCCTTTAGCTCCTCGATTTTTTCGCCATGTCCGGTCACCTTAGTCTCAAGATCTATCAATATTTTATTAAAATAAGTCTTTGACATTGATGAAGACATTGAGCGGATATGAGGTGGAGTATACTTATCCAGCATAACAAATTTTCTTAACTTGACCTATGATTTATTATTATTAATTTTAAATAATAATATATATATACTATAATATATATACTATATATATATAAATATATATATAGTATAACTATTATGTAGTATTTTTTTAAATAATATATATCTACATATATTAATCTATATCACTTAAAATTATACAATATAGTGTGTAACTATAAAGTTATAATTTATTAAGTCTTCCCTACAAAATGAATTTAATCACACCACAGAAAATTTAAAAGTTAATATATATAATATAGCATATAACTGATAGTTATATACTTATCGAGATAAAAGGAAATAACTCAGTTTGAACCTGAAGCTCCACGACTAATAACCTTTCAATGTTGGTTTTTGACTTGCTCTTTGAATTGAAGGCGGTTGTTAATGGGAACTAGTGGAGTGGTGTCAGGTTGACAAGATACAATGGAATGGTCAGAAGAGACACGATTTGGGGAACGGTGCGGGGTTGTGGACAAATGAAAGTCGTGTTGGTGGAGTGGTGCCAGCAGCCCACGTAGGAGTCACAAGCAATGGACAGGGAAGACAACAGTGTTTCAAGTAGGAAGGAAAGATGGAAGATGACGTGTAGGATGGTCGAAGGGACTAAGACAGATGGCGGTAATGTAAAATGCGGTGGAAATGTAAGCGGCGACACAGGTGGGGGTTACGATTTGATGGCTATGAAGAAACAAGGTGGCTAAAGATTCAATGGCGTTGGTGGTTGGAAACATCTACAGAGAATGGTGGTGGATGGAAGGAATATGAATCGAACACAAAAGTTTGTGTGTTTGCAGGCATCGACTACTCTGATACCAGATGGAGTAGACAGACTCAGCAATATATATATATATATATATATATAATATATAATTATATAAATATTATAATAATTGATGGATGATTACAATGAATGAGGCCTCACGCTTAAATATAGCCTAAGATCCATTTACATGAGGGGCATGATCATGCCCCTCAGTCTAAAAAACAAAGTTAGTTAAGTTAGAATAATTGTATACATAACATTGATGGCATTGGCTAAATTTGCGTGATGTTTTACCTAATACTATGAATTTCCTTTACTCTAGTCTCAAGGAACTTGACCTTACAATTCTGGTAGATGTAGTGAAGATAGATCAAGACATTTGCACTATTGTTAATAACTATTTGAAAGGTGAAAGCATTCATGTTGTAATATTGTTTTTTACACAATCTACACCTATGTCACTTAAAATTCTCAATCTACGAAAAAATTTGGTTCACGTTTCTTTATCGAAGGGCCAACCTATTAATTCTAATCAAAGAAAATGGTTTTTGGGGGAAGCGAACTTGAGTTTATCTATAGAGATAGGAAGATTTTTAAACTTAAAATTAAGTTCCTAGAGTCAATCCATTATACCAAATGAAGATCCACAGTGCACCCTTGGTTCAATTTTTGGGAAAGGGAATTCAAGTTAAAGTGACTCAAAATTCTAGGTGGGGCAATCGCAATATCATCTATATTATGTTGGCATGTGGTACCAATATGTGTGGCTTAGTGCTAAAAGTGGTGAGAAATGTTCTCATAACCAATTGTTAGATGTGAAGTTTAATATGTTTATCTTTCTTAGAAATCTAAGGGTAAATTCAAGGACTCATCCTTTATAACACCATCCACTTCAACAATTTTTTTCATGGGAGCTGATATTAAGAGACATTTACAATTTTATTCATGGGAGTTGATATTAAGAGACATTTACAATTGCATTGTGTTTATAGTTACTTAAAATTTAGTGAAGTTGTCAATCCTACAACATTTAAATTGGGCATGTTTATTGCTTCGTTGCAAGTTCATGAATTTTTTCTTTTCACTTGTTTGTTGGAAGAAAGGATTAGTCCGGTTGAGCTAAAATAAGATCTAAAATAAAGTAAACACTCTTTTCTAGCACATTGAAATACAAAGTAGACATATAGGTTGTAGGGATTGTGTGTGGATAGGTGCAAATATGGCAAATGGGAATCATTAAATGGGGTTCACATGCAAGTTGAAACCTTGCTATAGCATGATCATTTCCCTCTCTACTCTATATTAAACAAATCAACAAGTGCACTTAGAAAAATGATCTTCTTACAAAATGAGCCTATCGAGTGCAGGCATTGAACTTGAAGGAACTGTGGAGGAAATGGTGCTAGAAATAACATTATTGTTATCTTCAGCAATATCTTGGTTGCATTGGGGACTAAACTTTTAATTGTTGTTTCATTGGATGCATAAGTGGAAGGTAAAAAGCCTTTGTCATTGTGTTCCTCTCTCACTTTCTTTAGCCATTGTTCTAGACAAATGGAAGGCCCCACTGTTTTACTAGGAGTTTTTATCAAAATGGAGTTGAACCCCTATAAAACTTCCATTCCAATACAAATTACATAATTTATAATAATTCTTTTGTTAACCCTTGAACCCTTAGCACCACTTTATATCACAATATTTCCTCAAAAGAAGAATTGATACTATTGCTTGACATGATTATGCAATGGAAATGGAAAATTTAAAAATAAGAGAGGAGACATTACATATCCAAAGTTATCTTCAATCATTTGGGTGTGGGGACATTACATATCCATTTTAGATGCATGTTCGTCTCGAGAAGCTCTTTAGTCTTCAAAATCTTACAAAAAACCAATCTAGATCAATGTGCCTTCTTTCTACTTCTCTGGAACATGGCTTTAACATTGGCTAATGGGTCTAGCTATTGAATAGAATTATAACTATACATTTCACTCTGATCTTTGACTTGCTTGTTCATGCAATGAAAAAATCTGCTCATTGATTCTTAGTTTTGAGCAATCTCCAGATTTGAACTCTACAATTAATAACCATTCCCATCTCTTTCAAACTTGGATATGGTCAATATTGGTAATCAATGAAACCAAGTCAAATGTTGATCTTGTTCTTTAGCATGACCCAAACAAGCTATGCCATCAACTAAAAATTCAATAAAAGGTCACGTGAGAACTTGCTTTGCTACAACCAATTACATCTTAGCATGGAAAAAATTCTCTAGGACCGTGTCAATTGAATGACAATGTTGCATACCCCTACATGGTGCTTGTAGGTGACTTTATAACTAGTAATCTAGTTTATATATTGATGAGTCATTCTTCAACTAGCTTGCAATAAAAGAAATGTCAAACCATCTCTGAAATCCTTCTCTTCTCTCTCATACTTCCATTGAACAACTACTTGCTTCATTGGTGAGGCTGACCTCCTCTACTACTACAACTCCTTGGATAGCTTCTACTCCTTGGGATGGAGATGCAAGGAATTCTTGATCATCTTTACTCCACTCTTCACACTCTCCTCTTGGTTGTGTGGTTTCTAAGGTGAATATTTAATGAAGTCATTAACACTTTGCTTCCCAATGACCACTCAACTTGTAGTGGTGGAAAAAATTATTTCCTTTTCCAGTAGAATCTTATTCATGCTTTTTGTAACTCTATTTTGATGAAATACAAACGTTATTTGTATTAATGAATTAGATGAATCTTGACCATTGATCTCAAGTGAGGTGCGATCTAATCTTAACCGATTATCACTTTGGAAATTAGGGTTATGGATTCAGTCAACAACTCAAGCTTATAAAAGCTAGGCTAGGTAAAGGAGGAAGACACACAAGAGACATTAATAACTTGAGACATAAAGGACTATGACTTAAGGAGATCTTAGCAAGGGTGAAGAAGGACTTTCATCTAGAGAGCCGCCCAAGCGAACAGAGTGCAAGTAGATTAAAACAAAACAAGAGGAGGATAACCCAACAGCTAGACAATAGGTTTTTTTTACGAGCAGTTTGCCCAGTTTTTCTATAGCTTGTAATTTTCTCAGCAGACACATTATTTCTCAGGTTAGGAAAGCATTTCTAGGCTTTGATCTAATTTAATAAGAAGTTGATATGAAGGGTAGAAATTTGTGTGCATGTGTGAAATTGATGTCTACTTGCTTCTGCTGATTTGTATTTTATTAACTGTTAAAGTCCCAAATGTGCAATTTATTTAATAATCTACAGTTTAATTTAGTTTACCGAAAGGAATTTACTAAGAAATATTTTGTCTGTTTGTTGGGCTTAAGAAAATTCAACAGATGTTCTCTTCATAAGGTGAAGTAGAGTCATCAAATGGCAGGTGAAAATAATTATCATCCCAAAAATGAAAAATGTCCATATATCAGTCATCACAATCATCATCTAAATCCAATAAAATATGGTCATAAATTAAACATGGCTGATTTCTTTCATCAACATTAGCATTGGCATTTTTTAAGTCCATTAGGTTTTGAGAATAAAAATTTTCATGGCTATAACATAGAGGATATTGATCGAAAGCACAACCTATAATATACCAAATGAAACCTATGAAAATCCTATATCCAACGTTGTTGATATGATGGCAATCTAAGAAACCTATCACAAGATATCAGCTCCACGGTCTATACAGTTGTCATGAAACAACCCTAAAATATCTGATTTCATATTAGTGATATCTTGACCTCCCGAACTCCAATTGAGTTGATTCTTTTCTTTTGAAATCAGAAGTTCTTTTGAGAGGAACTCATATATCAATTGTTTTTGTCAAATTTTACAACAAAGTTACAGAAATTGATCGAAGTGTTGCAACCCTCTTTTTTTTTGTTCCTCTGAAAACCTGTAAAATAGAAAAAAATTATGCCCCATTTGTGGACCAAAAAAGTGCTTTGATACAAACTGCTAAGCACCTAAACATATTTTATTATTCCCCTTAGGTACGCCATATTATCCTCCTAGGTACACTAGAAAACAAATCAAAAAGGGAAGAGCACAATTTGAATTTATGTCATTCTAACACATATACAGGTAACGCAGACATGTTATCAATGAAAGCATTAAAGATGTAGGAAGGAAAAATGAAAATAAAAGAAGTGGAGGGGCATGCATATCTCTCTCTATATGTTCCTAAAAGACAGATTCGAATGGAGAGTTGTGTTGGGTGTAGTTGGATTATTTTCAGTTTCTTCAGATTCTATTATATGTTTTTATAGTGACAGTCTTTAGACTTGGCTGGAAGATGTTGTTAATGGTGGATAATACATAGTATTATGGAGATATGTAAGTTATAGAACTCTTTTTGTCGTTTGAGGGTTTTGAACAAACACAAGCTATGCATATTTGATTTCTACTTTAAATATCAACATATGTTTTTTTTATTCTTTGAAAGAATACATTGTTATATCTCCTTAATAGGGAAAAAATAATTTTTCCAATGACACAGAAAAAGTAAAAGTAGACACATTAGAAATATATAAAAGAAGAAACACTCTTTAACTAAAAGAAGCTATAGCTAGTTGTAGGTTGTTAAGGGATTCGATACTTACCAATGACAGAAAAAGTAAAATCGGAAACTTTACAAAATATATAAAAGAAGAAACCCTCTTTAACTAAAAGAAGCTATAGCAAGCTGTAGGTTGTTAAAGGACTGAGTACTTCTAATTTTGGTGTCACCAGAAATTAGTTTACGACTCTATTTCATTCTCCATTTGTCCATACTAGTCCTCACTAGATGTTAATGTTACAGGTGTATTCTTATAGTAAATATTAAATAGCATTAATAGAAAAGTTATCTAAATGCTTAGTGGGATGTTACCACCTAATGCATGGTTGTATTTAATATTGTGGCAATGCTAGAATAATCCCCATGAAAACATTTTATTCAGTTAAGACACGTCTAAGTTTAGTGTTAAGCCATTTGTCAAGGTTAATGTTGATGCAATGCAAATATTTACAATCCCATATTGTGGTCCATGCCTACTTGTATTGGGCAGTTGAGGTGGGACAACACATGAAATCTCTCTAGTTTAGTGATATGGGTTGTTGCATGTCAGCATCATGTCTAGCATGCCTATCATCAAAGGAGATAATTTGTGCTTGATATGCCTATGAAGTCCACTTCATAGATATGGTATGGTTGAGTTATCGTGCGCTATGAGTCCATCTGTTATGGACTCAAAGACGGCACTACCATGCCAATTACTATCACTGTAAAAGCCAAGCCCAAACTAGCTAAGTTGATCTACAACAAACTGATATCTCTATAACAACATGTTGATCTCTAGTACATAAAAATTTGTTCTTGAAATAACAACATTATGATAGCAATTGTAGATTGAGCTACAACAACATTAATTTTTACCATGCAAAACACAAATTTAGAGCACTGGTCTGGTTTTACGTTAACTTAAAATTATCATAACAAGCATTGCAAAAGAAACTATAGAACCTGGGAAGCGTGGTAGTGAACAAGATTATAGAAATCTTCAAAAAACATTATTGATAAAATAAACTCTTTAACTGTATATAAGACAGTAACACTTTCCTAAGAACCTATCCTCACAGGCTCAGGCCCAAGCAGACCCCATACAAGCAATCACCCAAGATATCCCTACTCTAAAGCCTGGCCTTTTTTATAATGAAAAATCTCACTTTTGCTTCACTATCTTTCTCAGCTTGACCAATTGAAACTATATTAAAAAAACATTGGCAACAAAGATGGCATGATTAGTGTTGGATAGGTGAAATTTTGAATTTATTAAAATGTTGAATCTCATCATTAACTTTCATACCATTTCGAAAAAAGGGTCCTAAAGATCAACCAAGTGATGAGGGGAAAAAGGTAGCAAATTTGAACTACTATAAGAATGGTTGCTAACTCCTTACCAAGTTTTCCAAATCTAAGGTTTATGATTCTGATCCATTTGGCTTCTAGCATGCTTCTTGCCAACATCCCAAGGGGAAAAACAATTATGCAATAGATCCTCTTAAATGTGCACACCTTACTGTAGATTTTGCACTGAAAAATGAAAATTATATAAAGAAAACAACAAGAAAGCATTTACAAATAGTTTAAACCCTATAAGACCAAACATATAAATAGCTCCCATCCCTCCTTTATCTAGGGAGTCATCTGGTCTGCTTCTTTCGCTAGAGATAAGGTTCCATCCAAAACAAGTGGCTATTTGGAAGGCACTATGTAACAAAATGTTGACAAACTTCCTATGAATGTAGGACTAAGGATAAGTGAGCAGCCAAACACATTGGGATGATGGAATGTGCCAATGATTTTTTGCCTAGTCAATCATGCATCAGAAGTTGTGTTTTAGATTAGTGGCTAGGGTTCTACTTTACAAGAGGCATGAGTGAAATGGATCGCATTCCATTACCACTAGGAATGGTGTTTGATACCAATAGCAATAGTAAAAGTCATTACCACACACTTTTTTCCCAAGCAAAGAAATAGAGACCATTAACAAAGCACAGAGAGAGAGTGTGCATACTAGTGTCCAATTTTTAGCTTGGATTTGAAATGTGTTAATTTCGGCTAACTCTCATAGATATAGCAGATATGGAAACAATCATATCATGCTACTGTAGAAACACATAAAATTTTAAGGTACCTATATTTGCGATTTGAATATTTCCTTTTACAAGTTAACCATGATTCAAACAGTCATAATTTCACATCTATCCCATTGTAGGAATTTACAGGGTAAGTTCCTCAGTCAAAACACCAAAGGACATCGCTCACAAACATATCACAGATCAATACACCAGTATTCTTGACATGGTTAAAACCCTCAAAGAGGGAAACAGTCCATGGCTTGAGCCAACATGACCACTTTAGGCAATTTATTAATAAAAGAAAGAAAATTTACATAAGCTTATCTCATGAACGGTCACCCTGAAACCCTCCATGCTCTTTAAATAGAGATGATGGACCAATTGGGTGTTAAGCCACGGATCAAGTGTCGGTAATACCGAGGAGAGAATCAACCGTCAGATCACTTCATGTCTAGGAACATATCGTGACCGTTGGATTGTAAGTTACAAAAGCACATAGTAAAGAAACACACTTTAACTAAATCTACACTAGACCAAGTTATACTTAACTATTTCCTATGTGTTGGAATATCCTAACATCCCCCCTTAAGAACAACTTGGGATAGGATTGAAGGATGTACAAATATGACACAATAGAAGGAAGGAGCCATTAGAGCCTATCCCCCCTTGGTGACAACTTCCTAAACTCCAACCATAAACCAAAGTTTATTTAACTTCACCTCTGTGAGAGCCTTTGCAAAGATGTCTGCAACCTGATCATCAGTTGAACAATATTTCACTTCAAGAACATGGTCATGAATGAGCTTTCTGATGAAGTGCATGTGTATTTCAATGTGTTTGTTGCAATGATGTTGGACTGGATCTTTGCATAGTTGAATGGCACTTTGATTATCACACCAAAGTGTAGTTGGATGTTGCTCCTGAAAGCCAAACTCTGACAGGATTTGACAAAGCCACAAGGCTTCCTTACTAGCTTTTATGGCACCACGATACTCTTCTTCTACTAAAGAAATAGAAATGGAACTTTGTTTCTTGCAATCCCATGTAATAGGTCCAGAACCAAGAGCGTAGACATAACCTGCAATAGACTTTTGATCATCAAGGTCACCAGCCCAATCGGAATCAGTGAAAACAACCAATAGAGGAGATGCTTCTGCACTATAATGAATCCCAAACTCAATTGTAACTCAAACATAACGAAGTATTATTTTAGCTTCTTTCCAATGAATTTCATGTGGGTTTTGCATAAATTGAGCAATAAGGCCAACAACAAAGGAAAGGTCAGGACGAGTATGGGTCAGATACAAAATTTTTCCTACAAGTTGGTGGTATAAGGTAGCATCAACTTCAAGGGAAGTACAAATGACTGAAAGTTTGGCTCCAGACTGAAAGGGAGAAGGGGTTGGCTTATCATCTTCCATGTGAAAGTGGAGTAGAAGATCACATTCATACTTGGACTGGGAAAGGGAAATACATTCCTTGGATTGCAAGACTTGAAGACCAAGAAAATAATGAAAGTGTCCTAAGTCTTTCATTTCAAATTGCTTTTTAAGACTAGACTTCGCATGGTTTATAAGGTTGGGATCATTACCAATAAGGATAATATCATCAACATAAAGAACAAGAATGATAAGATACTTACCCACTTTCTTGGTGTGGACAGTATTGTGAGAATGACACCTAGAAAATCCAGTATCTAAAAGAAAGCTATCCATTTTGGCATACCAAGCCTGAGGGGCTTTCTTGAGACCATAAATGGATTTCTTAAGCTGACATACAAGGTTAGAGTCTATTTGTATAAATCCAAGAGGTTGTTCCATATAGATTTCTTCATGCAAGTCCCCATGTAAGAAGGCGGATTTAACATCCATCTGATGGACTTCCCATTTGAAAGAGGTAGCAAGGGAAAGAACAAGGCGAATAGAGTTCATTTTGGCAACAGGGGAGAAGGTGTCAGTATAGTCAATGCCTTCAACTTGTGAAAAACACTTAGCAACAAGACAAGCTTTATGTTTATCAACTTTCCCATCTGGCCCAAACTTGGTTCTGTAAACCCATTTACATCTAACAAGTTTTCGTCCCTTTGGAAGAGGAACAAGATCCCATGTATCATTTGCCAATAATGAATGATATTCTTCATTCATACTTGTGTCCCAATTTCGATGGCCTGAAGTTTTTGCAAAGGTGGTCAGGATCATGATTCAGTAAAGCTTGAGCCAGTAAATAAGAGGCTCTATCGAACTGAGAACATGTACGTCGCTAATATGTAGGATCACCTGCAAGAGCACCTGCTTCATCCCGAGTAGCACGAACCTATTTTGGAAGCTGAGGAGCTAAAAGAGGATCTTGAGAAGGTGGGGGAGGATTTTCATCCTTGTTGTCATCATCTGAAGAAGAAATACTTTTATAAGTAGAAGGGATAGAGAGAGGTGGCACATCCACCGAACTAGGCTCGTAAGCTGATATATTTTCAACAAACTTTACATCTCTTATAATGATAACATTTTTGGACTGAAGTGGAATAAGTCTATATCCTTTGACATATTTAGAATATCCAACAAAAATACATTTTTCACTCTTAGGTTCTAAAGCTTTATGTTTCTCATCTGGAATATGGGCCCATGTTTAACTTCCAAAAACACAAAGTGACTTACATCTGGTTTAATTGAGCTCCATGCTTCTTCTCAAGTGATATTCTTTAAAAACTTAGTAGGAGTGCGATTTACTATGTAATTTGCACAGTTAATTACTTCTGCCCAAAAATTAAGACCAAGTCCTTTAGATTGAAGCATACAATTAGCCATTAACTATAAGATGCAATTCTTCCTTTAAGCTACACCATTTTGTTGTGGACTATATGGAACAACATGTTGCATTTGAATTCCATGCTCAGTGAAAAAGTTGATGAATTTGTTGTTAACATATTCTCCACCATTATCAGATCTTAGCTTAAGAATTTGATGTCCAGATTGTTTCTCAACAAAGGCCTTAAAGGCCAAGAACATGTTAATACTTCACTCTTGAGTTTTAAGAAGTATACCCAAGTGCGTCTGGAGAAATCATCAATGAAAATTAAGAAATACTTGTAGCCAGAGAATGAAACAATTGGAAGTGGACCACATAAATCACTATTCACAAGCTGTAAAGGGGCTGAGGCGTGCCAAGAGGCACGTTTTTCAAAACTGTCCCGATGATGTTTTCCGAGTACACATCCTGAACAAACACCATCTCTGCAAGATACCATAGGAAGACCTGTCACCATATTTTCTTTACATAGATGCTGAAGGGAGCGATAGTTTAAGTGACCAAATTGCTCATGTCAAAGTTTGCTCACTTCATCATTATGAGCAACAAATACTGAGGGAAGATTTGATGACCCAAAGTTGTGAAACTTATACAACCTTGTAGAATCATCAGCAATGCGAGTACCTAAAATCTGTCTAGGATCCTTTAGGTCCTTAATTACAACATCGTGAGGTGAAAATTCAACGATTTTACCTTCACCTAAATGAGTTATCTGATATACAGAT
>APFE030278490.1:1473-21526 GCA_000404065.3 Pinus taeda
TTCATCATAGAGGCGGTATGCTTTGGAGGTGTTTGAATACCCCAGGAAGATACACTTACGACTTCTAGCACCAAGTTTTTTTCTATGTACCTTTGGTATCAAAGCATAACAGGTGGAACTAAAGATCCTGAGATGTTTTACCGAAGGAACATTTCCATACCATAATTCATAAGGAGTCTTGTTTCTTATAGCATTAGATGGACATCTATTCTTTATATATGCAACACATAGAACAACATCAGCCCAAAACATTATCTTTACATTTTTTAAGAAAATCATGGATCGTACCATATTCAAGATTGTTCTATTCATGCTTTCAGCTACACCATTTTGTTGGGGATTATAAGGCACAGTTGTTTGATGTTTGATCCCATGTTGTCGAAGATAGTTTTCAAATTCATTTGATGTATATTCTTTTCCATTATCAGTGCGAATAGACCCCATATGAGATTGTGCATCATTTTCAATCCATTTATGAAAATTCTTGAATGTTTGGAAAGCATCAGATTTGTTCTTCAATAAATAAACCCAACACATTCTGGTGTACTCATCAATAAACGTCATGATATATTTATTTCCATTTGCAGAAGAAACAGGCATTGGACCACATAAATCTGAGTGAATGAGTTCAAGTTTCCTATGTTCTCTTGAATGCGAATCATGAAAAGACTGTTTGCTATGCTTTCCTATGCAAGCATCACATTGCTTAAGTTTTCTAGGAATTGTAGGCAAACCAGCAACACCATTTTTCTTCAATAAGCAGAGACTATCATAGTTATAATTTCCAAATCTAGCATGCCATAATAAACTTGATGGAAGTGTACCTTCTTCATGATGAGAATTGTATGAGAAATGTTGTGCATGAGCAGATGTTCTTTGCAGTTTGAGAAGCCTTTCTTCTTCTATTCCCCTCATGACAAGTGAGTGATCAAATGCTTTTCTTACCTCAAGCTTGCCATCAAACATATGAATGGAGTTACATTTCTGGCAGATGTGGACCAAGGACAGCAAGTTTGTCTTGAGCTGTGGGAGATATAGAACATGATCCAGAAGGAAGTCTGGAAGACCAGGCAGTTTAAGCTTGATTGTGCCAAGCCCTGATGGCTTGATTTTTGACTGATCTGCAAAGTATACTGCTCCATCAACATTGTCAGTGAAATCTTCAAAAAAATTTTTCTATAGTCATTTGACAGGTTGCTTTCTGAATCAAGCAACCAATCATTTTCCAGGAGCAGTAGCTTAAACAAATTCTTCATTACTCAATGTACATTGGCTCAAATAGTGGCGGATTCAGGTGCTTTACTTTGTCTGTATCATCAATTTTACCTTTCTGTTGGTTTCTTTTCTACTCAATTTTGTCCCATGGTAGCTTGCATGTAGATGCATCATGTGATCCATTTCTTTTGCAGCGAATATAGTGTAAATTTGCCTTATTCCCCTCAGACCTGAAATAACCTACCTCTGCCAGCGCTGCACATCTGTCCATACTGTCAATTTTTTATAGCACTATCATTTCTTGTTTTAGCGCTGAGGTTGGCATGGAATCAAAGTAAAACAGAGATATGCCACCATCGATGAAGGTCCAGCTCCTAGTATGCGGTATTGAATCATATTAACACTTGGAATTAACGCTTGGAATCATGTTTTGAATGTGTTTCCGTTTGAATGCGAACATTATCCATAACAGTTGAATGCATTTGAATATTAACGTTGCAATCCTGTTTGAATAATAACACTTGAATGGTATGTTGAATGTGAATGGTAACATTTCGTGAAAGGCAACCTTTGAGTGTCTCTTAAAGACTTACGGATTTTTGACACCTGACCTGAGGAGGAAGACCCAGATTTTTAACGCTGCGTTGGTATCATTATTGAATGGATGTTGAAATGTTGTGCATTTGAATGGTATTAACGCTGTGGGTTTATACATATGCCTGTGCGTTTGAACGGTATTAACGATGTGGGTTTATACATATGCCTGTTGAATATTAACGTTGTGCATTTGAATATTAACATTTCCCATCCAAATTTGTATATGCGTTGAACTAAGCTGGTATATGCGTTGAAATGGATACGGTAGCTCTCAGGTGGCCTGTTATATCAGAGTTTGTAGGAATAAAGGATAAAAACAAGGAACTGTGGCAAAGACCTTGGTCAAAACTCGAATGGGACAAGGGAGAGGAATTATAGGAGGTAAATCCTCCTCATTTACTACCCCTCCATTTGAATATTCCTCCATCAGCTTGGAGTGCAAACAGCCAAATCATGAGGACTAAAAGATAGTCAGGCAAGTGAAAGTAATAGAAACCAGTTTATCTTGAGTGGGGAGCCAAGCCTCCTTAATGGGAAGGAAGTAATTGGAGACTTCAGATGTATAAGTAGAGAGGCTTAGGACCTCAGTAGGATTTAGATTCTTATTGTAAAACTCTACTTTATTTTTGAGCTGCAAGACTTGTGACAGTTTGTTATGTAATCCATGGTTTTTATAATAAAGATGAGTTCTATTTTGAGCCAACACTGAGTTAAATCAGAGGGCTGAAGCTCTTGGGTTAAGGCCCAACCTGAGTAGCCTAAGATCCTCTTTATTGTACATGTATGCTAGCATAGAGTTTTGGTTCTATTCATTTGCTTAAGTAGCTTTCTGGTTCTGTTCAATTGCTTAAGTAGTTGCATTTTCATTAAAGCAGTATAGCGTAGATGATTTATGGTTCTTCTATTCATTTGCTTAAGTAGTTAAATTCCGCTTATAGTAGTGTAGAGTAGATCAGTTGTGCTTTAGTTTAGGAAATGTAGGAATAAAGGATAAAAACAAGGAACTATGGAAAAGACCTTAGTCAAAACTTGAATGGGACAAGGGAGAGGAATTATAGGAGGTAAATCCTCCTCATTTACTACCCCTCCATTTGAATATTCCTCCATCAGCTTGGAGTGCAAACAGCCAAATCATGAGGACTAAAAGATAGTCCGGCAAGTGAAAGTGATAGAAACCAGTTTATCTTGAGTGGGGAGCCAAGCCTCCCTAATGGGAAGGAAGTAATTGGAGACTTCAAATGTATAAGTAGAGAGGCTTAGGATCTCAGTAGGATTTAGATTCTTATTGTAAAACTCTACTTTATTTTTGAGCTGCAAGACTTGTGACAGTTTGTTATGTAATCCATGGTTTTTATAATAAAGATGAGTTCTGTTTTGAGCCAACACTGAGTTAAATCAGAGGGTTGAAGCTCTTGGGTTAGGGCCCAACCCGAGTAGCCTAAGCTCCTCTTTATTGTACATGTATGCTAGCATAGATTTTTGGTTCTATTCATTTGCTTAAGTAGATTTCTGGTTCTGTTCATTTGCTTAAGTAGCTGCATTTTCATTAAAGCAGTATAGCGTAGATGATTTATGGTTCTTCTATTCATTTGCTTAAGTAGCTGAATTCTGCTTATAGTAGTGTAGAGTAGATTAGTTGTGCTTTAGTTTACCTCCATTTGTTCCTTCTTTCAATTAGTAGGTTAGCTAGGAGAAAAATATCACCATAAGGTCGTCCACAGGTGTCTTGGCCTCATCTCCTCCCACTGGGACCATGACTTGAGGAAGAGACCCTTCAGCAACCCCAAAAACATAGGTTTCTGGTTCTCGCATGAGATATGGAGCTTGTTGTTTGATGTAATTACTTGTTCACCCTCACTGGTTTTTCTGTCATTTTCATTTGAAACCTCCTTCAGCATGTTCTTCATGCATCGTTTCCTTACCATCTGATCCACAACAAACCTGCCCAATCACTGTCAATTCATTAGTTTATGCAACTGCCACCTCACGTGAAGTCTTCCACCTACTTTATGCACTTTAAATCCCCACCGTCGATCTACCTCGCCTGATCTGATGGCTATCGCGTCACCTGCTAACCAACTAGCTTGGCCAATCTCCATTGTTGATCAGGCCCGCATGATCCAATGGCTATCACACAGATTACTGCACGACCATTATCCGCCCAAGAGCATGCAAAAAAGGTGGTTTTCTCGTGCTACGTGTCGCTCAGTTAGGCTAATCATGTGAAATTCATAAATACAACTTACAGCTTCGAGGGCGCACGAGAAACTTCTTACCACCTTCGAAACCCGCTCCATCATTTCCGCACGTTTTCTACCCACGAAATGATCTCCATCGTCCATCCTCCAATTAATCTTGTCCATCCATCTCTTGAATTAATCTCCGTGATAAGATCTTCATCATTCATCTACTTCATTACCCTTCTCATCCATCCATTCACTTAATTCCTCACGATAAGATCTCTGTCGTTCATCTGCTTCATTACCCTTTTCGTCCATCCATTCACTTAATTCCTCACGATAAGATCTTTGTCGTTCATCTGCTTCATTACCCTTTTCGTCCATCCATTCACTTAATTCCTCGCGATAAGATCTCTGTCGTTCATCTGCTTCATTACCCTGTTCATTCACCTATTCACTAAATCACCCGCTATAAGATCTCCACCACCCATCTTCTGCTCATTGATCGATCCAACGGTCCCTATGCACTACTGCGTCCTTACGTCCTCCTTTCACCAATTTTGTTCTCCAACTTTTCTTCCGCTTGAAAAGAGATTTAATGTAGTTCCTTTGCTTACACCTTAGTATAGTTTAATGCTCTTTACCTCTGCAACTTAGATAGCAACATTAGGTTATTGTTGATTTAGCAATGTTCTTTAGCATAGATGTTTAGATGGTTAGTTAGGTTATGGTGTGGTTTAGCATTACATGTTGTTTTCTTCATTACTATAGTAGAGTAGCTCTCTCTTAGGATATATTTTCTCTTCTTCCATCAAATAATTAAGCTTCTTTTTACACTATAGAAGTCTGGCTTGGAATCCCTGGGGCCTCTTTCCAGATGAGAAGTGACAACAGGCAAGACCTTCACTTTTACTTGTGCATATAGCACTGTCACCTCCAAGTTTATACAAACCCTGGGTTGATAAGTAAAGCTAGTAACCCTGGGAGTTGCAGCATTCTTATTGCAGGACATAGGCTCATCAAATACTTCAAGTTGTTCGGAATGAGGCAACAAATAGAACTATTGCAATTCCTTGTTCATGCATGGGATCTGACAAATCAGGCTTTTCACATAGGGGACAAAGTGGTCCCTATTGTGATTGATGATGTTTACTTTCTTACCGAACTATCGAGGTGAGGTGCCCCCATCTCACTCTCAGGATTTTCCCATGGAGGTGAATTGGTGAGAGATTATATTTGACAGTTTTGTCAGCCGGGTACACAGCCTGGGAAAATAAACATCAGGGATGTAAGTGATTTGCCTTTGAGAACTATCCTTTTCACTATCACAAATTTGGCTGGCAGTGTGACACTTCATTGACAAACAGATCATATATGGAGTATGCACTGGAGTGTCTTGAGCCAAAAGTATTCAACTAGTGTGAGGTCGTGCTTTCTTCACTGAAAGAACAACTGACAAAGGTAAAAAGTGGTAGGATGAATAATTTTAGCTATGGTTCGATCTTAATCACTTTTACCTTAGAAAGAATTCCATTAATTCAACCACAGCATGTAACACTGGGCATAACTGGTCCTAGAGATCCACAGATGCAGAGGTGGGTCGAATTGATGGCTAGACATGCAGGTCATTCAACAATCATTTTTTCCATTTCATTCTTTAGTTGGCTCAATCAACAACACATTTTCGTCGAGGAGCATCCATACTCAGGGATGTATTTTCATGGAGATCCAGATTTTATTTTACCAATGGGCGTTCATTTGGGTGCTATAGGTAAATTTTTGACCAAAATGTTTTTTGGATTTTTAGTTTCTACATGTTTTTGAATTTTGATGTTCCAAGACTAAACTAAAATCGTTCTCACACATGCAGATGTGGGTACTGTTCGACCTATGAGGCACCAATAGGAGGTAGGTGGGCGAGCGACGAGAAACATTGGGAGAGCGGTCCTCCAGGATTTGGATTTGGCCGAGACCTTGGCAGAGTTGGAGGATCATGTGGAAGGATTAACCCTTGGTATTCTGGATGTCTGGATCGAGGAGTTACCTATGAGGCTACAGCACCATACTATTGGTGTTCCAAGCCGTTGGATGCAGCTTTTATGCATGATAGCTCAGGCTGTGACCTGTTATCATGAGCATCACTAGGTCTACTTAGGATGTTTTTGCATGCATTTTGAGTTTTTAGGTCAGATGACCAAATGTGTCTTGGACAAAAATTTTGTAAAAACTTTTAAAACATCTATCTATTTTAGTTTCAGAGTTTTTATATGTATGGCTATATGCAATCCTATTCAACTAATGGTGTGAATTGAAAATTTTACTTTTACATGTGTTGCAAATGTCAATTTAACACAGTTTGCTAATGAGTCGGTTAATGTGTTAAAACATCTGAAAATATGTTGATATTGAATGTACTCAAAATGTCTTTCCAAAAGATGAACTCTAAGGAACATACAAAGAATTACTGGATTTCAGATAGTATAAATATTTGTTAGTTGTAGTACAACAAGTTGTGAATCCAGTCTAATGATGATTCGGTAGATGCCAAGTGAAATGGCATCAAAGAGAAGTTTGATCAACATGTTATACTCAACAATATTGTTCGTCGATCGACCAATACAAATCCCTTGAAAACTCACTAACTAGCCACTTGGAGTGAAAATGGACCATGCTACAGAAGATAGGTTCTGCGTACCACGACTAGCACCATCGATATAACCAACAAATGGTTCCAAAGGTTCTGACATCTGTAACAAATGCAAACTGGATTACTTAAGCACATAAAAACTCTAAAAGACACATTGATACACACATGCAATTAAATCGTATATACAGTGATTTTTTACTACACTCAATTAAGCATAATAATGTTTGAGATACAGCCCATTTCGGGGCTATGACAATGGAATTCCATCATATTCCACCAACTCGTAGGCTCCTTTTGCCAAAAAACACTTGGCAATATAAGGACCCATCCAAAGTGGTTCAAATTTCCCTGCTCCCAGTTTAGCAGCTTCTTGATCGTAAAGCAAGACCAGGTCTCCTTCAGAGAAAATGCGAGGCTTGACATTTTTGTCATATTGCGCCTTGATCCATTTCTTGTGTGTTTCGTTAGCCAATGTGGCTTCACGATGGGTTTCATCCAGATGGATAAGTTCCAAGAAACATGCTTCTTCTTCAGAAGTGTCAAGTAACAGGTTAATCGCGAGTTTGAGAGATGAAATTTCACATTGTATCGATAAGATTGCCTCCAGACCATACTCCAATTAAAAGGGTGTGAATCCAGTTGCATTCCTCACCGAGGTTCGATATGCCCACAAGGCAGAGTACAAGATTAAATGCCAGTTTCATTTATGAACCCGTATCATTCTTTGAACAATTCGTTTCAGGACTTTGTTGATGGCCTTAACTTGTCCATTTGCTTGCAGGTAATACGGAGTAGAACTATCATGTGAAAGTCCTAACTTGGCAGTTAAATCACTCATCATGTGACTGCGAAAATGTGACCCATGATTGGTAACTATGGCCTACGGTACACCGAACCAGGCAACCACGTGGTTGAAAAAGAAAAGAGCATCTGTTTTGCCACTGTTGTTTAATGTTGGCATCGCCTCAACCCATTTGGTAAAATAGTCAACAGCAACTATAATGTACCCATGCACCCCGTCTGAGGTAGGGTTACATGTCATGAAGTCAATGCCCCATTTGGTGAATGGTCCAATAGCAACGACAAGATGCAATGGTGCAAGTGGTAATCTAGCTTTATGGTTATAGACCTGGCATATGTGACAGCTTCTGACGGTAACTATGCAATCTTTGAATATACTAGGCCAGAAGTAACCAGCACAGAGAATTCTCTGCACAATCGCATAACCAGATAAGTGTCAACCACAAGCACCTGAATGGAATTCATTCAAAACTTTCTCAATTTCCTCATGAGTGAGGAACCTTCGTAAAATCGTATCAATACCACGACGGTTAAGAGTGTCGCCAACAATCAGATAATCTTTAGCTTGGTATCGGATACGTCATTGTTGTGAGAGAGAGGTATCTCGCTGAAAAGTTTGGGTCTGGAGATAAATCAGTATATCTTCATACCACACATCAGATGATGAATCAGGAATAAAGACTCATCCAGAATTGATGGTTCTGATGTGGAATCAATAGAAGTCGAGGGAAGGTCACAAAGTAGCTCAAAGAAAACTAGAGAATTCTTTGATTTGGACTTGAAGATTTCCTGATCAAACTCCTACAAAATTACTATCCATTTTGAGTACTTCCCCTAGCAATTGACGTGACAAAATATATGTAATAGGATTGCAATCCGAAATGACAATGGTCTTCTGGAGCAGGATATAGTGGCGAAATCTCTATACAGCTTGAACAAATGTCAAAGTTAGTTTCTTGACATAAAATTAGTTTCTTTCTGTATCATTGAGATTGCAGCTCAAATAATATATTGGATGTTCAATCCCATCTTCCTCTTGTACTAAAAGCATGCCAATTGGTGTATTTGCAACGACGAGATATAGGAAGTAGTTATTTTAATAATTCGGGGAATACACTAATGAGGCTCTAATCAAGGTATCTTTAAGAGCATCAAAGGAAGCTTGCGCAACCTGATCCCAATGGAAGGGTATCCCCTTTTTCAATAAACATGTAAATCCTTTAGCCAATTTAGCATAATTGGGAATGAACCTTTTTAGAAAGTTAGCCTTCCCTTGGAGTCTCTGTAACTGAAGTAGATTTGAAGGTAGAGGCAAATCAAGGATTGCCTAAACCTTAAATGGATTGAGTCGAATTACCTCCTAAGACACTACGAAACCAAGCAAATGACCAGAACCAACACAAAACACACATTTGTGTGGATTGAGTCATATTTTGTAGTGTCGGCACCGTAAAAATATAGCTTTTAAATGCTACGAGTGATAAGTCTGCTTTCATGAATGAGCAGGTAAATCATCAAGATAAGGTTGAACAATATGTTTGATGTCATGGAAGGCATAATTCATTGCCCTTTGAAATGTTTCCTCTACGTTCTTCAAACCAAATGGGAGTTTCTGATAGGCGAATGTGCCCCATGGACAAATAAAAGCAATTTTTGATTGGTCCTTTGGGTGGATATTGATTTGATTGTAGCCTGAAAATCCATCCATAAATGAGAATATTTCACATCTGGCACATTCATCAATAATCTAGTCGATAAAGGGAGTGGGATAGTTGTCTTTTGGACAAGCTTGATTTACATCCCTATAATCGACACACACTCATATTGTCCCTTGTTTTTTCATGACAGGAACAATATTGGAAACCCACTTAGTAAGAGGAAGATGGTAAATGAAACCAGCATGCAAAAGTTTTTCAACTTCTGCCTTAATGGCAACAGCCTTCTTTGGATGAACAGGTCAGAGGCGCTGTCATACTAGTTTGACATCAAGATATATTTTGATTTCATGTTCAACTATGCTAGAGTCAATTCCCAACATCTCCTCGTATGACAATGAAAATATATCTCGAAATTCACGAAAGAGAGCACAGTAAATACCAAGTTCTTATGGAGAACAAGATTTGCCAACATGAATGTTTTCTACAACATTAGGTTTGGTCAAAATATTGATAGAAATTGTCTCTTCAATATTTGAAAGGTTTCACTCGCAATCTATTGTATCTATGAAAACTAAATTCGAAAGGAAATCGAAAACTGAAGGGTGATTAAGTTCATGTGAAAAGTATTCGATGTGATCTAGAATATTGGATTGATGATGGTAATCCTCCCATGGTTCTCCTTCCATCGTCATTGATTGGATGATTCCTTCATCAATAAAAAATATATGTGAAAAAGGATCGGAAGAAGTACCAAATTCTAATGAACGATCTACCCAGACAATTGACAAGAATGGATTTGGGTTTGCCGCACAAGCCAGAAAGATTGATTGCTATGCTAGCTCAATAGGGTTTAGCGGCATGATTTCAGAATTACTATCAACTTCAAAACTATTGGTAATCTTCCCTAAGTTAGATGAAGTGGAAGATATCATATTGCAAGTCTCCAATTTTGCAACTTCCGCCAAATTTGATGGTGGTGATAGTGAAAAAGTACCCATTAGGGAAGAGTCTTTAAAGAGATCTACACCAATGTTTTGGAGAGATAGCAGGGGTTCGTGTATCAACGGAATGCTTCCTATAACCTATGAGCTAGAGGCAAAGAAGGCAAGTTAGTTGATAATTGTGATTCCACCTTTATGAAGAAATGCAATCATACGAAAGTATGTTGAAACCACAGCATCCATGGCATAAACCCACGGTCTTCCTAGAAAAATGTTGTAGTCAAGGGGTCCATCAACGGCCTCAACTTCAATCATTACCGTTTTTCCCCCAGTTCAATTTGCAGATTACTCAATATTCCACAAGGCATATATGTGCAACCATCAAAAGATTTTAATGTTGTTGGTGAACATGACAAAGGCGGTGAACCAAGTGTTTTCCAATAGCTCATTGGCATTATACAAGTAGATGCCACCTCATCAATAATAGTTTGATGAAAAATTTTATTGAGAGCATTTACTTGAATGAGAAATGCTAATTGTGCTGGTAACTGTGGTGTATAACCCGCATGGTTGAAAACCACAAGATTGGAATCAGTTGGATCAATTCCACCAATTGTTGACAACAAATACTGCTTTTGGAGGGATAGTTCTATAACACCTCAAGCATAGACATAGCAGAAGGTGACTGAGCCAAATCTTCTACTATATTATAATTTTGTATAGCTCGAGCTCAAGGGTTAAATGTCAATTTGTGTACAACTCCCTTAGGGAGTTTTATTGTTAACTCTAGTGCAATAGGTGGTGGAATAAGATCATTCAAAGTTATAGTCGAAGGGTTAGGTCGATTAGCCTGGTTATTCGACGACGATGATTGATTTCCATAATATTTACTTCGTGTTGACAACAAAACATCATCTTTTGGCTTAGAGGCAGATAACATAAGCACTTGGGAAGTGGAAGCTTGCTCTGTAGCAACCATATTTGTCTCCGATTTTGGAAAGGGATCAGTCAATACCACAAATGTATTAGAAGTCTTCAAAAGCTTTGAGACTTTGGAACGGGGTGGACAATCTCATGTGAAATTCTCATCATTACAAATCAAACACGAGTAACGAGGTTTCCTAGCTGAAGAAGAGGAATCAGATGATTTCTCTTTAGGGGAGTTATTTTGTTTCTTCTTGTTTTTCCCCTTTTTCTTACGTCCTGGTTGCTTTTCATTCTTTCCCTTGTCATATGACATGGCATTTATTTCAGAAGTAAGAGTGTTATCAAGTGCATTTGTAGTTTTATTGGTAATAGCAAGTGTTTGACTAGATGGTCTACCTACCATTTGTGTGCTCAAAGAACTAATCACACCGTCACTGGCATGAGATTCCTTACTTGATGGTGGAGGAGAAATAGTGAAAGATGGTCGGGGTGAATTCAGGATCTTGTCATAGAGCGTGCTAGATTGTGTATAAATCAAATCCAAATATTGGGCAAAGCAATTACTTGCTCTTATGTGACAACTCCACCTTTCGCCACATCCTCAGTGATAGATGGCAGTAAGGATTTTATAAACCACTCAGCCAGAAGCTTATCAGGAACATAAGTTTTAACCATGTGATGATGACGATACCACTCATGAATATGATTAGATATATGAGTCACGATAGCCTGTTTAAAGTTGGTTAATAATTACGTTCTAGTCTCATATCATATGGGTAACTGGAAGTGGGTTAAAAACGTGGTAGCTAAAGAAGTGAAGTTATTGAAAGAAACTTGTGGTAACTCGATGTACCATTTTGCAGCTGGACCAGTAAGCGTTCTCTGGAAAAGATGAAGTCTAGCATAATCATAATTCAAGGAGTTTGATGAACACCATAAATGAAAAGTCATGACATGGTTGGATGAGTCTTCTCCAAGATTTCCATTGAATTTCGGAATATTGGAAGGTAACTTATGAGGAATCACCGGCCACTAAGGTGCATAAAGAATTGGGTCATTGGTGAGCCGATTTAAATCTGGTAACTCAAGTGTCACAACAAAATGGAACTGTCTATTGAGGTCAGGTTGAGCATATCCAGGGTAAGATGGATATGCCTGGGCAATGGGACTTTGCATACCAGCATAAGGCATTTGCTGCTGGTAACCTTGATATGGGTAAGTCTATTGAGCAAATCTGGTGTAAGGTTGTTGTTGTTGTGCACCAAGGTAAATTTACTTTTGTCCAAATCTAGCATAGGCTTGTTGACTAGGGCCCGAATAAACTTGTTGTTGACCAAACCTAGCTTGAACTTATTGTCCAAGCCCATGTTGAGGTTCGTATTGCTGGAATTGTTGTTGTCAATATTAGGGTTGTCATGGTTGTTGAAGCAACTGTTGTTGTTGTTGGTACAAAGGTTGTTGATTTAACATTTGTTGTTGCCCACCAATGTAAGGTTGACCAGGTTGTGAATACACTACACCAGCGTAAGTCTGTGTCATTCCATTAAATGGTAAACTATCATGAAGTTGTTGGACTCCAGACACAAGTGGTTGTTGTAAAACTGCCTGAGAAGGTTGGATTTGTATACCTGAAACTTGGGGGTCTAAGGTTGAAGGGCCAGCTTACACAGTTTGTGATACAATAATCTGGGTTTGTGACTACGGCACAGTTGTAACAAAAGGTGTTGTAGGTATGGATGAGACAGATTGCATAGGTTTTTATGGATACACAAGCCTAGGTTAAACGAGAATGGTTGGCTACCACTGACAGACAGCCATTCCAGGTTGACCTAAAGATGGCGGCATACCGACATATGGTTTCCCCCCAGAAAATGGAGGATAAGGAGAATATGCATATTGTTCTCCATATGGGGGTAGTCCAGTGTTGAGTGGATACACATGACGGTAACCAGATGAACCAAATTGATATGAACTTGATGGGTCCAACTGTTCAGTACCCGTCAATGAGGAACCAAATAAAATTCCAGTAGACGACATTGGTGAAGACTAAGGGCTAGAAGCAACACTTGAGTGGGTTCTTGATAAAGATTGGTAACTCGATGAGACGAATAGAGCACCATACAAGTGTGACTTAGGTGTCATAGTAAACATCAAAGAGGTTGTGACAGAAGATTCTGTCGCAACCATAACAAATGGTACTACCTGGGATGTTGACTTTGCCATAGTCAAATGTCCAAATAAGTTTCCTAATGAATCAATAGGTGTCTAAAAGTAATCAAGATCAAAAGGAGTAGTGAAATGAGGAGAATGAGGATATAGATGTAGTCCAGTTCCAAAATGGAATGGAGTTCTGGGTGATTCTACCTCAAGTTCCTCTTATATTGAAATCAAATCAGGTGGAAGAATTTCACCATCTGGTCCGTAATAGATTTCTTGTTGTTGCTGAGGTAAAGAGGAGGTCTTGATAGTTATGGATTTTTGAGGATCTATCAGTAGATCTTCTTCCAATAAGGTAACAACTTCTGATTTTTCCACCTCAAGATCCAAATGTTCTGGTAAAAGAACAAGTTTAGGTTGGGCTTCGTGAACAACTTTTGGTTCAGAAGTAACTTCTAGTGTAGAAGTAACTTCTGATTGAATAGTGATGGGTTCAGGATCCAGTTCAGGTTGTACAGAATTAGGTTCAGAAGTAATTTCTTGTTGAACAACTTCAGATTGAGAATCAACTTGTTGTTGAACAACTTGGGTTACTGTTTCACTAGATTCAGCTCTAGTTTCCTCAGGTAATTATAGAGATTGCACTTCAGTAACAGATGTACCAGTAACCGTAGGAGTAATTGGGGTCATAGTACTTACCCATATAGGTGTTTCTGATAATTTAGATGAAGAACCAGATGCTTGTGAAGTACTGGATCCAGTCAAAGGAGACCGCTTTAACCAAATAGGTGTAGCTTCGGGTGGTAAAGGTAGTTTACTCATTGCTCTTCGTGAACGACGAGATAAGGGTTGATTTTACTCCATGATTATTGATTGATTTTATTACAAAAAGAAATAACTAAAAGGGGTAAGCTAGGCAAAAGGTTTACCAAGCAACTGTGAACTATAGAATACCTCCTATCGAACCAAGAAGTAAGAGCAGGCAATCTCTCCAAATGTTGTGTTCGGTGTATCACGGTGTACAAGGTGGCCAACTTGGTTACCTTAGGATGGATAACAACCTAGTGTTGTCCTCCCATATATACCCAAAAGTACATGGAGGCCCAATCCATATTAGCATTGCCTAAAGCAAAACCGCACAGTGAGAGCATTCCCATATACTTTACTTACTGTAACACCGTCCTATATACTCGAAGGTACGTGGACGAGCTACAATATACTCACATACATGGAATGAGGTATCACACTCAAGATGTATTGCAGAAAAATTAGCGCCAGCTGCTTTGTTCTAGGATGCTAGAACACATCTCTAGCCTAGAACCTCTAAATGTTTTGTGTTAGATGACAATGCTCCATTAGGTAAATTGATGTTAATTTTAAGTTGATCTTGCTTAGGAATTTTCCTTTCAAGGTTCACCACGTGATGTTTTTTCAATTCCTAGAATGCAAATAATAGGATAAGAATTCTTTCCATTCAATTTAATAATGAAAATATTAGCTAATAGGGATAGAACAATCAAATTTCTTTCAATCAAAGAGCAAATAGCACAATATAATGCAATTTCCCTAATCTATTCCTATGAGCACACACAAAAATTTTCAATGCACGACGCAAGTTTTTCTTTTCGATTCCCTTAACTTTATGATAAACAAAAAGGAAACTAATGCACATACAATCAATCAATCTTTGTACAAGAACGAAGACTTTACGACAGTTCTGTTTTGAAGGAAAAGAAGACTTCTACGAGACTTTCTTTCGAACAAAGATTAATCGACTATAATCTAACTTTGACGGTGAATCGATAATGACAAAGAAATATTTTAAGAGACATTAATCAATAAAGTAAAAGTAGGGCTAGCAAAGGAGATACAAGCTTGGTTTCAAAGATATGACAGTCATTGATCATTCAGCAAGCAATCAAATAGAAGAAATTTGGTGAAAAACGCTACCCAAACGTGGAAAACTGACCCAAGGAGGATTAGCACAGCCCTAAATGGGAGATGGTGTGCTTCAAAGCACTGTCCCTAAGCCAAGGGTACTCTGCCGTGCATTGTTCCCTCACAAGCCTGTGCTGGTGATAATAAGTTGTTTCAAGAGGTAATTACACACATTTTTTGACCAAAATTCACTTCAACAAGACTGAAATACAATCAATGAAAGGGAGTAAGGTCTGCTGGAGTGTCTTATGATGTGATAAGCTACTCGAAACAAGGATTGTTCCCCAGTATGGTCACCAATTTGTTATGAGGAATTTGGTATCTATGGATAAATACTAATTCCCTAGACAGTAGCTATATCTAGAACAACAGTTTAAAGCACTTTAGCCTTTTCCTATAAACAATAGATAAGACAAATAGAATGAGAGGACCTACTTGTACTATTGATTTCCTCTTGTCTCCTTTGTATCAATCCTATCGCTCCTTCCCATACTTAACATGCTTGAGAAGTACCTATAAACAATAACAAAAGACAAAGAACCAATCAAAGTAAAAGAACTATTGATTACAAGTAAATGGAATCATATACATTCACATATAAAAGCATCACATATCAAGATAAGCATATGGAAAAAGGTGCAAATACTTTATTGAATAGAAGGAAGAATTACAACCATGAAGCCTGATTCAAAGTCACTCCTCCAGCTTTGGTTCCATCCACATCACATCATAAGCATGACATTCAGTAGCATAACAACACTTACAATAGTCTTAATTCTCAAACTAACATTATCTCCTTACAATCATCAAATTCCAACCTCTTGATCACTTAGATGAGTACTCAATTTATATGAAGATGGAGGAGGTTTTGTCATCAATGAGGGTATTGAAAGGCCTTCCATACTTAGAATTAGTTCCATGGAGGAAGGGATGAGAGTATAGGATGTATCTTAACTCATTCCTCATCCATTTTCAAGCTCATAGGAGATGATAAGTGTGGGAATATTCTAGAAGGCTCCATAAGATAAGAATATTCCCCAAACCCTATGTGAATTTCGCTCAAACTCACCAAGCGTAGGTTAAAGAGGACCTAAGTGCTCTTCAGAGCACCCTGGCATGGAATTAACTGCTCTGCAGCGCACCCTTGCATGGGCCTACCTGCGTTGGTCCCTTTAAAGGTCATTTTAGGATGTCTTCATGCCATGAAATTGTCTGGGAAGGAGGCATTCAAAAGGTTGACTTGTTTAGAGTATGTAGCAACTGAAATTAGGGTTTGATGAGCCCTAAAACACTGATTTGGATGATGGGAGTGATGTGCCCAAATGGATCTGTAACACTCTCCATTTTTTATTCTTTTTGGGCACAATAATTAAAGGTGATACCAATTCATTATCTGAAATAGGGTAAATGAATCTTGCATCTAACAATTTTTGCAATTCTTCTTTCACTATATCCTTGAGTGCAGGTTCCATCTTATTTGAGGTTGGAAAATAGGTTTATGGCCTTCTTTGATGTATATGTGATGTGTATAGACTAAGGAGTGAACTCCTTTCATTTCTTTATAATCCCAAGTGAAGGAATCAAGGTGTTGCCTTAAGACAGTAAACAATTGTCCTTCTTGCTCTGCTAAAATGAAAGGACTAATTTTCAAAGTTCTAAAGGGGCTGAGTTCCACAATTTTGACATGGTCTTGATGAGAACCAACAATTACTAATTCTTCCCATGAGTTGTCTTCAAGTTTTCCAAAAGGTTGCTCTTTTAGTCCATCAATCTACATGGTAGTAGGGTACTTGTTTTGCAGAAAATTATCAATTAGATTATCTTCATCCAGTTGCCTACTTCCAATAGTGGCTTCTAGTGTATAGATGGGGTAGGGTGATGATTGATAAAATTCTTCCTTTTCTTCCACTTCTACCCACATGGGAAAATCATGCTCAACAAGGGGTTGAGAATGGGGTATAGTACAAGTTGTTTTATGAGCTACCCATTCCCCATTGTCATGTTCTCAGCTCTACAACTAATATAGACATCAAAAGTAGCTAACCAAGGTCTCCCATGGATGAGAGGATAACCATTGAACTTATTCCTAGGCTAGAGTATAAGTAAATTAGTGGGGTACTCTGATATGATAATCACCCTATGAGTGACATCAGTGAAATTTTTATTAAACAAAAGGTATTACAGAGTCATGTGCTGGTGTGTGTTCTGTGTTATTTAAGCAACAGATTGATCAGATTGCCAATACACAGACATTTAAATGGAAAGACAACAGAGAAATACAGTAAGCACCCATAAAGACACAAGCAATTTTAATAAGGAGTACACCCTATTCTCCAGGGCTACGTCTCTGGTCCAGCTTTCAGTGGTGGCCTTGTTTTATTGTGTCTTTAAATAGAGAATTACAATGCAAGGAATCAATGTGAGTTCTCCTAAAGCAGGTTTTGCTTGGTAGGGTGGTTCTTAGATTCCCCAAGCCACTAGAGTACACAGTCTCTTCTTCCCACCAACTCTGTGACCTTCTAGTCTACAGAGGTAAGAGCCCAATGTGGTGCTCAGCCAGGACAGATCCCTCTATGGGGTGGCTCAAATCTCTCAAGCTCGATGGTGCTCAATGCTGCCACTACGTTAGCTCGGCCCTCTGTCTCTTCCTACTTTTCTCTTGCTTTTCTGCCTTCTTCTCTGTGTATTTCGTCCTCCTCTCAGGATTTTGGTCTTTTTCATTCATCTCTCAGACCTCACTCCAACTTGATTATGTATTCTATCTCCATTCATGGCTTTTAGCCATTTTTTTCCATGCCTGTTCAGTTTCTCTTCTGCCTCTGTCGATTCGCCTTCTGCAGCTGCGCTTGGAGTTCCCTGTTCGGTGTCAGCATGAACGCTCAGGGAGTGGCCACATCTCCTCATCAAAATAGTGCCAGCTTGCTCGTCGGTTTATTTCTTCAGTTACGTCGTGGATGCGTTCTTCCTCCACCGTGGTGGTCAAACGGATTCCAAATCCCTTTAGAACGTGGCTTAATTCCCTGTCGATTCTGCTTCCTCCATCAGGCACAATCTCAGTCGTCTGATTTGGGCTCCTCCAGTTCCAACGTCATACGCACGTCCCACGCGGTTGACTTGCTCGACCGATAGCGCACGATCAATGACGGTTTTCTCTCACCTCCGCCGCCATGCATCGATCGTTGAGTGGGATCACTCCGCTCTTCTCCAAATCCGTTTACCATTTGAGGGTGCCCCGATCAATACCACCAGTTCAGAGCATGGGTCCTGCCTTGTACGATTAGAACTTTTTGTTTCTCCACCCGCGGTTCTCTGGCTCCCAACACGACTAAGTGCTTAAGGCTCCTCCATTTTGGCCCTGTTCCCCCAGCGATGCACTAATTGTGCATCAAAAATCACCTCCTTTTCCCGATCCAAGGCTCCCAGGGGCTACTTTGACCTCCTGCGCAGTCTCCATGGGCCTCGGTCAACGCGCTTTGACCGATGTCCTCATCGTTCCACGCTGGCTACCATTTCCACTGGTTTAGGGTGTTTTTGATCTCTGTTCTTGGAATTTTTAGAGATTCATCCCAACCTGATACAGTTATGGTTCTTTGCCAGTCTTTAATGGATCTGATTCGGATCATGGCCTTCCCACTGAAAGAGCTTTTGGACCACCAAAAGTTGGTTTTCTTCAAGCATCGACTAAGTGAGGAAACTGCTATCTCACTTGCCCAATCTCAATCCACTTCACACTGCTCGACTTCGAACCTTTAAGCCCAATCCTGAGGTATTCCACTTGTCCACTGTGCGTCGTCCTTACCTTTCTATTCAGCATTGTGTCTTCCCGTAATTCATTAAGATATTCAGGTAGCAGGTCATCAACAGAAGGTAATTGACTCTGCTCTTCAGGGTCCTCAATCATTGAAGGTTCAAACAACCTCAAGCAATCTACGTTCACGACTGAGTAGATGTGCATGTAAGCTGGTAGTCTGGTAGATCAAGGCGAAAATCATTTTCACCAATCTTCTCAAGTATCGTGAAGGGTCCATACCTGATAGGTTTTAGCTTTTTACTTTCACCTTGCATCCTGTCCTTGCTGATATACAGCCAAACTTGGTCTCCAACTTGGAAACTATGCTCCATCCGATGCTTATCATGTTTAGCCTTGTACTTGGCCTGGCTCTTTTCCAGTTGTTCCTATACTTCCTGGTGGATCTCCTGGCTCTATTCAATGAACCTAGTTGCCTTGTCCACATCATTGTTTCTATCAACCATGGTATCTTTACCAAAGACAAAATCCAAAGGAGACCTTGGTATGAAACCAAGACAGGTCTCAAAAGGAGATCTCTATGTAGAAGAGTGTTTGGCTCTATTGTAAGCATACTGCACATAACACAAGTGTTCATCCCAAAGCTTAGGGTGTTTGTTGTAATATCCTCTCAGTAACTGGATCACCGTCCTGTTAACTACTTCTATCCGGCCATCTGTTTGTGGATGAAAAGCTTTGCTTTTCTTCAATTTGGTGTCCATTAGTTGCCACAAACTTGACCAAAACTTCCCCGGGTGTCTCGATCAGATACAATAGAAGTGGGTAATCCAAAATGAACCCATACATGTTCAAAGACCAATTTTGCAGTTTGTTCAGTTGTAATCTGTTTACTACAGGGTATCAAAATACACATCTTGCTGAACCTATCCACAACAACATATAGATAACCATGACCTTTCCTAGATTTAGGTAGTCCTCCAACAAAATCCATGGAAATACTTTTCCAAGGGTGAGAAGGAACTGGCAATGGAGTGTACAAGCCTAGTTTTCTGTTGTTGGGCTTACTTTTCACACACATAACACATCCATTTACATATCTAGAAACTGTCTCACTCATTCTTGGCCAATAGCAGAACCTTTGCAACTGTGCAACTATTTTACTTACCCCAAAGTGACCTGATATCAGAGAAGTGTGTGCTTCCCTAATTATCTTTACTCTCTTAGTTTGTGGAATGCAGAGTTTC
>APFE030278490.1:44441-60417 GCA_000404065.3 Pinus taeda
CAAAGAGCTAGGTATAGCTGGATAAGCGGATGTCTGTTTCACACAGGGATAGATCAGGAAATCCGGAGATGTGTTGGGGAGGATGAGATCTATGATGTACTAAAAGCTTGTCACGATGACCCTTGTGGAGGACACTTTGTAGACAAAAGAACAGCACACAAGGTACTCAGAATGGGATATTACTGGCCATCACTGTTCAAAGATGCCAGAAAGTATGTGAAGGCATGTGACAGCTGTCAAAGAATGGGCCAGCCCAACCACAGAGATGAAATGCCACTCAATCCCCAGGTAACCCTTGAACCTTTTGAGAAATGGGCATTAGATTTTGTAGGTCCTATTAATCCTCCATCTAATCAAAGAGTATACATATTAGTATGCACAGACTAATAGACTAAAGGGTAGAGGCCAAAGCACTCATTAAAGCTAATGAAGAAGCAGTATTAACATTCTTATTTGAAAAAATCTTTGTTAGATTTGGATTACCCAGAGAATTAGTCACTGATGGAGGACCTCCTTTTAATTCCCATGGCTTCAAAGACACGCTCCAGAAATATCATATCCAGCACAAAATGACTACACCATACCACCCCCAAGCAAACGGGCAGGTGGAAAGTACCAACAAGGTCATTGAAGCCATCTTGACAAAAACGATAAAGGAGAAAAGAAAGGACTGGTTTCAGAGATTACCTGAAGCCTTATGGGCCTATAGAACTACTTGGAGAAATACAACAGGCTTTTCACCCTATGAGTTAGTCTTTGGAAAGAATGCCATTTTCCCTGTAGAATTTGAAATCAAAACCTTGAGAACTGCCTTAGCTGTTAACTTGGATTTAACTGATGCACAGACAGCCAGGTTGCAGTAGCTCCAGGAATTGGATGAGAAAAGACTGGAAGCCGTCCATCAAACAATGATGATACAGCACCAAAGAAGCAAATGGCATGACAAAACCATCAAGCAGAAGCAGTTCCAGAAAGGTAATTGGGCTCTACTTTATGATTCTCGTTTTGAGAACCTTCAGGGCAAATTAAGAACAAGGTGGTTAGGACCATATGAAGTGGATGCTGTTTTTCCAAACGAGACGGTCTGACTTTTAACAATTGATGGGAGTAGAACACCACTGTTAGTAAATGGCTACCGACTTCAGTTATACCAGCGGTCGGTTTCTAAGGAAGATTTTAAAACCACCTGCATGGCAATAAAACAGTATTCCTTCCAGGGGAACTTACTACCCCTCAAAGCATTTGAATTTTTATTACTTATGCAATTTTTTTTAGGATAGATATTATGTTTTTAAGAAACTAATAAATCCTATCAAGGATTATGATATTATATTTCAGTATTTTGCAGATTTTAGGAAGCTGGAAGACAAGAAGTTTCGAAGAGATTAATGCGCGAACGTGGAATTCCCTGTTGTTGCAACACCACATTCCGTTGCTGCAACACCATCCCCGTTGCTGCAACACCATTTCTCGTATTGCAACATTATTTTCCGTTTCTGCAACACCACCCCCCGCTATCCAAAACATCATTCCCATTTCCGCAATATCATTCCCGTAAGTGCAGCATCATTCCCTGACTCCCATCACTGTAGTACATTTCCCATCCTCACAACTTTTTCTTTCTGGTAATTCCCTATCACCAAACACCAATTTTGGTGTTCCAATACCGTTTCCCGGACACAAAATACTCTTCCCCGGTTAAAATCACTCATGAGAACGAGAGTTATCACTGTAGCCCCAAGTAATAAATTACGATAAAAGATACCGCTCCTTATGACGACTATGACATCTGACTATCATTCCCATCATTATCATTACAAATTACCGATATTCCCACACCTTCAAATCCGTGGTAATCATTGTGACTCAGCGGAAGACGAGATAAGACTTTTTGACGAAGCAATTAAAAAAAAAAAGGTAAAATACAAGGTACGCACGTTTATCAATGGGCATTAAATAATAGATAATGCGGTGAAAGCTGGTAGGACCATCAATTAGTTATATTTCCAATCAAATCGCTCACACGTAGAGGGGGGGAGTACCAAAGCAATTCCAATAATGATATACCACGCCAACTGCCGCCACCCTTAATTCTCCCGGTAATATGTAAAAGTCACCCTATCGCTGCATGCTACCATTTGTGACGCTTTACTCTGATCTGAAATCGGGAGCTCGGCTCTGAACTTGGAAATTTACTAAGCAACAACCATGGGTGGACCTCTTATCACATATGAACCCGCATCGACAGCAGTCCTGGAACTTTATCTGGACATTTAACAGATATTCTTGCAAGTAGGCTGGATAGAATATTTCAGGAGACTTCCGGACTTTAACGAGCAACAAGTCCTGGAATTCGTACGCAACTTAAGAGAGGGATTCTCTGTCGTGCAGGGAATTCAAATTCCAGTTACAGAGGAAGTAATAGCTCAAGCCACTGGGCTACCAACTAACGGTATAAGATGGTTCAGCAGGAAGCATTTGATTCTCAATGTGCAGCAAGATTTCTTACGACCAGGCGAGCAGATAGAACCTAAGGGCAGAGGAGTAGCATTGCGGTCGTTACCTCCACCATGGCCAGATTGCCGAATTCGTCAAACAATACCTGATGTGCGAGGGCTGCTATTAGGTAATCTACCAGCACGATTTCATGCTGTTAAATCACTTAAGAAATGGTCAATTGATAAATATGCCATATTATTTATTGGGTTGTCTTAAGAATATGTCACGATATGCTGTTAATGCGAAGCACCCACTTCTGTCCCTAAAACACCACCGGTTAATCCAATTGCTCATTAATAGAGGCCTGGCCTTAAATAAGCCGCCACCCCCCATTCATCCCCCGCAGGAAGCTAAAATTCCCCAACCAGAAGATGAACCCCCTCAGCAAGTAGAGGATATGCCCGAGCAAATCCCCCTGCAAAACCCTCAGCAGGCAGAACGCATTCCCGAACAAGCCCATCAAACATCTCTGCAAACTACTGAAAACGAACAAGCAGCAGAAGTAACCGCAGAAACAACCCCATCCCCCGAAAAGGCCAGTCCTTCCACCCCCATACTCCACATTTCTACCGATGACTCTGACGATGATATCCCCATTTCCCTACTTAAGAGAAAGAAGCGTCAGACAAAGGAAACCCCACCAAAAAGAACAAAAACCAGGGTTTCAGCCAAAACATCTGCTGCTTTGGCTACTACCTCTGAAATTGACCTGAAAAGGAAAATGCCCACATTTACGGCTTTCCTACCAAAACAAAGAACCCGGTCATCGTTAGTAGCCAAAATTCCGAATCCCCCTAGTTCACCACCCATTACTTTAAAAATCCGTACCCCCACTCGCCCCCAAAGTCCATCCCTTTCACCCTCGGAAGTGGAAATGCAGAACATTCATAGCTTCGTGACATCATATGTTAAGGTAGCTAATACACAAGAACCAGCTGCCGACACCCAAGATAATAAGGATCGAATGGCTGTAACACAAGAACCAGCCAAGCCCCCAGGTGATACACAAGAACCACCTATGGGGAATATTGACCAGGATGATGAAATGCAACCCCTGCCTCCACTGGAGCCTACTGCCCCGCAAGATCAACCCACTATATCTGCCTTGCAAGAGGAAATTGAATTCCTAAGATTACAGATTCAGGATTATCAAGAGGAGATAATAAGGATTAAAGAAGCATATCAAAAGGAATTCAGCCTGCATGTTTTAGCGCAAGTAGCCTCAGCAGCAGAGAAAAGTGAAGACAATGAGTATATGTGCGCCACTTGTGGCGAAATATATACCCAAGCAGGATACAAGATAGTGGCGGAACCAAGAGAGAAGGTTTCCACTGTTACAGATGACACGGAAAGACCTGCTGCTGCACAGACAGAAATATCACAACCCTCTGCTAGAATGGAAGGACCTGTTGTTACACAAGAACCAACAGGCTCCCAAGAGAAAGTGCACACAGAAGAACCTGTTGTTACACAAGAACCAACAGGCTATCTGGAAGGGAAAGATCAAATTAGGGAACTTACTGTAACACAAGAACCAGTAAGTCCCCTAGCAGAGACAAAATCAGGAGAAAATATAGACTCACCACGGCTCACCCAAATTATTATGGAGGAAATTTTTACACAGAAATCAGCAAAGGAGCAAGAAGATACAAACCTACCCCGGCCTACCCCAGTTACCACAGCACACAGTGAATCAGGACAGCAACAGGATGAGATACTAGTTGCAAATGAAGAAAAAGATGAGGGAGTATTCCAGCCTACTCCAATAGAACAAATTTTTCTTACTGATGCTTACACATAAACAGAGTCTCCCTTTGTTAATGATGCATGTATAGAAACAGAAAGATTTCGGGCTTTGAAAGGAAAATGGTGTAAAGAGTATGAGCAGTCAAAGGGTAAAGCATTTGAACAGCAGAAAGGGACCTGGTTTAATCACGCATACAGAAATTGGGAAGCAATTGAGCAATGTAGGGCTCAATATAAAGAAATCTCAGAGTTGAAAACCAGAATGACCCAGATGTTCGGATTATTTCAAAGAATACTGGCTATGAGGAAGCCATCTTTTAATTATGCAACATTTTTAAGGGAGAGATTGACATACTTGCAGAGAAAAGCTGTAAGAGAAGGGAGACCCTATCAGGTGGTCACAGCAGAACAGTTTATGAAAACTTTTGTAGAGGCACCTAATAATGACCAAAACCTGCTATGTGAGCTTTACCTACACAATGAAGCAGTATCTGAAGAAAGGGACAAGAATATGTTACCTATGGTTGGTGACATACAACTGAGAGCCTTCATTTCCTTCTTAGCCAACCAGCTCACATGGCAGAATGCCTTCGTCTCAGCCCAACATAATGAACAAAATTGTCTTCTGTGGATTAGGGCTGAACCACAGAATGCAGCTACTTTTATTGTATAGCACCAAGCATTGATAAAGAATGCGGATATGAAAAATCATCTTAGACAATTGCAAGCAACAATCCTGAAGGACTGTCAGCACTATTTGAGAACCAAAGTGCCCTTGGTCGTTAGAGAAAATAATCTCTTTTGGGAAAACGGCCCCAAAGAAAGGAAAGAATATCATCCTTACAATCCAGTAAATTTGCAGGTAGCACTTACAAGGGTACCTTTTTATATTAAATGCATGCAACACTGTGCTGAGAGCTGGATAGGCTACAAGTTTAAATTTCCACTTTTATGGTTACCCGGGGAACAATATAAGGGTTAGTTTGGGTTATCTACTAAGGAGGAGGCAGTAACATGGAGACAGATACAGACTGTCTGTGGTTTCAGAAAAAAGTTCGACGTCACCTCCTACAGCTATTGTCTCAGTAATTTACATTGTTCATCCCAGTACTCCGACTCGGATTCAGAGTAAAACATTGCATAGGGACATGCAATATCTTCAGTTGGGGGGGATGTTAGGACCCAGAATTGACCAATTTTGACCTTATATTTCCATCATAATATTATCCTTTTTCATTCATAAGCTATAAGTTTTGATCGTACAATGACTTGATTACCCCAAGGTATGGAGTAACTTCCCGCATATCTATATGTTTAATTGTTCACTGCATATTCGTAAGTACCTGTGTATTTATCTTTGGAAAGCTAACTGAATTGCTAAGTAATTGTCTTAAGCCGCAAGAATTATAACCTACAGTTGCTGTAACACCAGAAACAGCAACTACGCAGTTGCTGCAACACCAGAAGCAGCAACTGCGCAGTTGATATAGTCAGCAACAGATATTATCTAAAGCGGGTATTTTTGCACCAGCTGAGAATCAAAATGGCAACTATCTGAGACGTGATTGTCCAAAGCAAGAAGAACACAGCCACCAGAATAGCACGGGGAATCGGCGAGAGGAATGTGCATATCCCAAGGAAGACGGACGAAGACAGTTATTAGCTGTGTAACAGTCTAAACAAAGAATATATCATTATATTGTTGCAACAGCGTCTCTGTATCTCTTATTTTTGATTAAACGGGTCAAACAGCTGAACCGTAACAATCTATTGTAATAGATGTCTCCTCTATAAAGAGGAGACATCTACATTAGTCAAGGGGAGTCGGGAAGAGCATTTTGTGAAACTATCAGCAATTTTGAACTTCACTGTATCTGAATTTTTGACGGATGAATAGAAGAACGTTCTGAGTATTTAAGCTATTCTTTGCATTCTGGGGAATCTTGTGAGAAGGACTGGGCCCACCTTCCTCACAAGATTCACCCATTTACTTTGCTGTCAAGTGTGTAAGTGTGTGGTGGTTTCTCTTTACAGATACTCTGTTTTGGACTTTGTAGCATTACCTCTTGAAGTTCTATTTTGCTAGCACTCTGTTTTATTAAGTTATTCGAATTGTGCAAGCGTGTTTCACCGGTGAATCTGAGTGCAGTTTGTGTTAGCAATCTGATTCCAGGGGCAGGTGCTGAACGTCCTCATCTGGAGGATAAGGTCCTGATCCTCTGCCAACAGAGCATCCATTTCCTTGTTTCTTAGATCTGTAATTTTAATCAATTCTTTTTTCAGCATTGTGATAACTTAGTACTGGAATTAAGTATACTACAGCGTTCAATGCTTTTAGAATTTAAGTACAAACAGTACGCAGTGGCCTTTGGAATAAAAAGACTTTCCCAGGTTGACAATTAATGTGGTACTTGATTGTTTAATTGATAAACAATTCAACTAGCCAACAGCTATCTTGATGTCCTCATAATCAAGTTGGTTAAAAATATCCATTAGATAGCATGTTGAGGGTCTTCATGAATTCTTCTCTAACACCTTAGAGTAATACTAACTTCATTTGTTCTAGATCAAGGGTTCAGTTAGATCTCCTATAGCTCAGCTGAAATATTTCTTCAAAGTCCTTTAGGGACTCATCTAGCCCTTGATTCCTCTTGAAGATTTCTTCTTTTGTGTCATTTTCTCTACAATAAACATTGTACTTTTGTTGAATTCTTGGTGCATCTGATCCCATGTGGTAATGTTGCCTCCCTCCAAACTTGTGAACCAGTGCAAGGTTGCATCGTTGAGGGTGGAAGGAAACAACTTAAGTTTCTTCTCATCATAGGTGTAATCGTATGCAAAAAATTTAAACATGAAGGTGTTAGGGTCCTCAGAATTCAAGCCATGAAAGTGTGGAAGAGTAATGGGGTTAATGTTTTTCATTCTAGCTTCTCCATTTATCTCTCTGATAGGAAAGACTTCAGGTTGCCTATTTCCAGCCATCTTTTTAGTGGGTGATGGACGTTGTTTTTACCCTATGGGCTCCTAAAAAATATTTGGTTGCTCGCCCAAAATGTTCTCCAAATCCTCTGTGGTTAGAGGAGTAGGTCCACAGTCACCAAAAAGTGAAGGTTGATTGCTTGTAGAAGTGGGGGTTTTAGGCAAAAAATTCTTGAGTTATCCCTTTCTATACAAGTCATGAAATGATTTATTTTTCTTTTTATGTGTTTTATAAACAAAAATACTAATGCAAGATTTTTTTTGTTATTTTTCAAAAAATGGAATGGAATGAAAGAGAAACTTAAAGTAGAAAACAAGACCTACTTTGACACCTCCCCAACAATGGCGCCAAAAAGTTATGAGTCCCAGTATTACAACAATAATGCTACAAATCCCACGGATACCAATTTTAATTTATCAATTTCGAGTTCATACAAACCTTAAGAGGTGTTAGTGCTATATGCACAACAAGAAATATTCTACTTGAGTTGATTTGAAGCAATGAATTGAATTGAGATGTATAGAGACCACTTTACAAAATCCAAAAAGGAAAACTAGTTAGCTTAACTTTGCAAGAAAAATATGACTGAAGCATAACTTTTTCTACTACATGAAAGGATCACTAATCTATTTGGATGAAAGTAACTTCCAAAAAATAGATCCCAATTTATCTTGCAGAAGGTAAATAGCAGGAAAGTAACCCTAAGCTAGTTGCATGAAAGTAAATGCCATGAAACTAAATCTGATTTATCTTTTAGGAAAGAAAACTATGATATTGAAAACAAGGTAAATTCTATTGTATTTTCAAAAACAATTAAATGCTCAAAAGTGCTCAAGATAAACTACTTTCATTCTACTTAACACATAACCAAAACAATATACCCTGGTTGCAGGATTGAAACTATAGTGATGAAAGGAAGGTATCTAGAGGATCTTTGGTCTTCACAAGTTTTTTTTCAAGGCTTAGAGGATGTTTTGGAGTGTTGAGAAGAAAAAAGAAAGCTTTAGAGGCAATTCTAGGCATGTTCTAAATAATTTTGTGTACTACTACAAGATTGCTATAGGATGCTCTGTTTTGCTACAGGAAAGCACTCGAGAGAAATCCTAGAGTTTTAAGAGTGGTTTGAAGGTGGAATAAAGTGGTGGGAAGTTATGGAAGGGTGAATGATACCTTTCGAAGCCCAAATCTACTCAGTAGAATAACTTGTGCAAGGGAGGAGAGAGACTAGAAGTCTCTTGTGGTTCAATGAGGAAATTTCCAACACGCGGACAGTTTGCAGAAACAAATAGAAATGGAAGGAGGTGTGTTGAAGGAGGTGATGCTAATGCATAGAAAATGATGCTACTCTACTCTATGGACCAATAGATTCCATTTGCACATGAAATACATGTTCAGCTAATGGAAAAAAAGGCGATCAAATGACTATCAAACCATTAACTACAAAAAACAAAATGAGAGTGAAAGGATGAATTGTATTTAGAACAAAATCTACTTATTTTATAAAAGAAACACTATTTTTGGTGCTTGTTCACATAGGGTACACAACTAAGCTTCCAAAGAGAGCTCACTTATCAACCTGTAGAGATAATGCTCTTCTTATAAACCAAATTTGAAAAAAACACACAGTTAGACTAACTGCTTGAAAATAAGTCCATAAAGAAATTTACAAAGGGGATTGAGTACTTGGGTTAGGCCCTAGCCTAAGGAGACTTGGCTCCCTTAAAGAAAACTCAGAGTGGAAATAAAATGATGCTTTTAATTAACCTCAAAAGTGTTTCAACATGTAACATGCTAATGTAAATGACAAGTAGAAGTCTCCTTCTCTAATAGTAACTATCTTTCCTCTGACATTCAAATCCATACTAAGTTTCTAGGTACTCTTATTTATACAAAAAGTGAGTGAGGAGAAGTATCCTTAAAAGTAGGGTTGCTTCCCTCCAAAAATCCTACAAAAGTGGATCTAGTCTCTTGGTGTACTCGCAACCACTGAGGGGTAGTAATTGCTCATGAGCCAGCCAAGTTGTTGATGGGATGATGCAAGGAACAAGCCTCCTAGATCTTCTCCTATTGGTATCCAATATGTTCTTCACAATAAATCCACTTTGTCCTTCACATTCAATGCATTAGGCAATAGGACATAGAAAATACCTCCTAAACTTTCTAAGAACACATTGTAACTTGGAAAAGATATTATCAAATGAAAAAAAAGAGGTTAAAATGTGCCACAGGATGGTCAAATGGGCCTTGAATTATACCTATTTAGGAGGCCCATCACTAATGCAAATTCCCTTTATGAAATTTCATGGAAACTTGTAAGTAGTTGAATTGATAAAGTTGTGACTAATATGTGAGGTTGATATCATTTTAGGGATTTTTGAATATTGCAACAACAGGTATGCTAAAATCCATCTGCAGTCCTAGAAAATACTTTAGCTAAGAATGCTTGCTATGGTAACCAAGTAAGGTAAGAAACAAGCAAAGGTAAAAAGGTAGAGGAAAGGAATTGGGTAAGAATTCATTTCAGTTGAATTTGGTATATTTTGTTTCAAAACAAATGCATGTATACGTGAATGCCCAAATAGGAATATGCTAAGGCAAGAAGTTGTTAGTATGAAAATATTTTTAGGACCTTGGTAATGCCTACAAAATAAAATGAAGAACTAAATTGCTCGTGAATCTCTCATTTTTTACTCTTTGGGCCACAAGAATAGAAATTTGATTGCATTATGAAATGCTTAGAATGAATGTGATGCACATATATGATGCAATGATAATTTCATTTCAATCAATTTGAAATTAGTTAGAGGCGATAGAATTGTTATATGTGTAATAATTATGAGATCAATTTAGGAAATGTTGTGAATTCTTGCAATGAAAAGATTTGTATGTATAAAAATTGAAAACTATTTGGATCATTGAAATATCATACTGTAGGTAGAATGTTGGAATGGGGTGGTAGATAGAATCCACCATGAAAAAATATTGCCACGTGCAAGGGAGATAAACAACATGACTAAAATTCTCATGTTTTTGAGATCTAGCTTCTAAATGAAGCACATTTGGGCAATTAGAATTTTTTATTTGTTTTTTTTTAGCATATTGTTACACAGCATTTTGTCATTGTCCCTGCACTCCCCATCTACGATCCTGGAGGACCTCTACAGTGTACCCAACATGCTTTCCCGTCATGAAAAAACTCCCAGTATGTCTCTCTCCATGAGCAGAATAATTCCCCTTTGCAACATTTCCCAAGAATCTTCCTTCTATTCCAGTTTACAAGACCAACGCTACTGACCAATTTTCTCCTTGCACTGATTTAAAGAGGTTAAAAACACCCCTCACATCGATCAGATCGACTGAGCCCTTTTCCATTCGCATTGATCCTCTTTTGGAAGGTTTTTTAAATAAGGAGCCGAAGCTTCCATGTCTAGAAGCTTCGTAACGAAAGTCTGGTAGATGGTTGGGCCGGATAGAGACGAGGAAATCAGTTTGGGCTTCTTTTCCCTATTAGTATAGAACAACCTCAAGAGATAAGACCCTCTCCCATGATGAGAGGAACCATCTCCCATCCATCCAAGCTATATAAGCCTCTCTTTTCCCAAGCACAGGCTAGTTTTCTAGTTGGAGTTTTGGAGCAAATTTGAATAACCAACAAGTCATTTATAGCTTGTAGCTTTCTAGTGTGTGTTTGAGGGAGAATAGTGTGATTTTGGTTTGGTTTGAGACTAGAGGAAAAGAGGCCTTAAAACTTCCTTTCTTGGGGCTATCCATGAAGTGCTAGTAGAAGTGTGGGAACCCGAATATGCTGGAGGAGACCAGCAACGTCAAGGCACCGATTGTAATTTCTTTCTAATTTATATTAATGCAACTATCGATTGATTTCCTACATGAAGTGTCATTTTACATATTTATGGCTTAATGTTCCTTGACCTATTAAGTACGTTGAATACAATATTGCATGATATCACGTTTGTTGTTGTTGTTTTCTTGTTTCAAGTATTCGAAGGAAGGAAACGAAAGATAGCTAGAGTGAGGAAGTATGATCATCACCAAGTGGAATAGTGTTCTAAGAGGTAGGCCCTCTTAATTGATTCTAGCTTAAGGATATTTTCCATAAATTGTTTGTCTGTGGCTTGATCCGCTCTCTCAAGCTAGAGGAATTTTTTGTTTCCGCACTTAGAATTTACCTGCACCACAAATTGGTGACTCCGCTAGGGAACCAATCCTTTTGTTTGATTGATTGTCATTTTATGATTTTGTGTGAACTTTTCTAGTATCACCATTTCCATTTAATGTTCTTTGCTTTGCCTGGTTTACTACTCTGAACCTGAAATTTACAGTGGCAAGTCTGGTCTTAGCCTTTGAAATTTTTTATTTTTTTCCTTGAATCCTCGATCAGCACGTATATTTTTCTGACAATCGCACTGATCAGCATGAGTTTCTTAAAAACAGTCGTGCCGATTCCTGTAGGTGAAGATCAAGGTTTCCCCTAGATCATAACCAATGTGTCTTGCCCTCTTAATTTATGCCTCTTAGCTCATTTTTCCTGTGTTCTCCCTTACTATAAAGCTTCATTAGCTTGGTTTGTGTGCTTGTTTGGTTTAGCCCACCCTCTGATGAGTTGAGTCTGGATCTGTGTGAAGTTCTTTTTATTTTTTCTTTGAATCCCTGTTATAGCTCCAAATCTCACTCTTGAGGTTTGTGATGCTGCACTCATGGCCTAGGGCAACCCCTCCTTCCAGACCTGGTCCCAAATTTAAAAAACAGTGTTTTATCCCATATACGCGACATTTCCCTGAGCTAAACGCGTGTATACGCGGGTCTGTGTATACCCAACCCGCGTATATGTTTAAAAACACTTAAAAAAAATAAATCTCCTTAATTTCAGGCGGAGATCACGAGTTTTACCTGTTGATTACCTGTTAGTGCCCATGGCCCAACTGTTCCCAACGAATTCCCAACTAAAAAACTACTTTGGGAGAAGTATAAAAAGGCTTCTATGGGAAGGGCCAAGGGAGGAAGAAGAGCGAGAAAGATTTTTATGTTAGATTTCCCGACCAGTCTGAGGGATCCTTTTGCCTCCTGCACTTCCCCCAATTCTATAGGACACCCCTTGTTTCTTTGGTGTGTTTGATGATTTCATTCCTACTGAGCCTATCATGAGTAATCATGGAAGGAGTTTGTTAACGGCTTGAGACTGGAGATACGGAGCGGTTCACTGGAGCCTGTGAAAGGACGAATCATGTGAATTATTCCTTTTCTATACTTATTTGTCTATAATAAAGAAACACTGGTCTTTGTTCCGTGATATAGATCTTCTTCATGTTATGTATATTATTATGATTCATGTTGTGGGCAATTGTTTTTGGTTGCATAACTAACTACCTTTCCTTATAATATGAAGTGTTTCTTTATGATGTTTAGTCCATGACTGTTGTACTTTTCTTGAATGATTGTTTTGCTGTCAAAGGAGCAAAGGAACTCCAAGAAGGTTTGGACCCTGGAAGGCTCTTCTCAAACGTAGGACCTCAGGTACGCCCCCTATCATAGAGTTTGCTTATAGTAGCATTATGATTGCATGGAATGTGTGTTTTTTTCCATAGATAACCTCCAGTCTGCTAGGGTATTCACCCAAGACCCTAGGGGAGCTTATCCCACAAAAATCCCTCAATCAGCGCTACTTGTAGACTGGCGAGTCGTGTCGATCAGCCCATCAATGCTAGTTGTAATCTAGACAATCATGCCAATTGTGCCGATCAGCACTAGTTGTCAATTAGGAAGTAGTGTCGGTCTCTGAGTTAAGAAAAAATCATAATTTCTCCCATTCCAGTGCCAGTGTGTCTTGACCCTCAAACTCTCTTCTTCCGCCCAGAAGTGACTAGAATGCTTTGTTTGCTGGTTTTTGATTGATTGATTGATTTGAACTTTCATTTCTTGATTTTTTGAGTTTTTGGATGGTTTCTATGACCCTAGGGCATCTAGGTCAATTACCGTTCATTTGTTTGTTTACTCATTATGTCAAGTTTATGATTTGCTGCTTCATTTAATCCATCTTTCAGTCGCAACATATTCATTGCTTCATTTTCAATCGAATGAGTGAAAGAGTCTCGGTTCTCTTATTTTGAATGTCTCTTTTCTCATTCCAAGCATAGATTACATTACTTGGTTTGTCGATTGAACCATTTATGTGTTTGGTTTGTTCGAATCGGGGAAGGAGTTGCTTTTAGTTGCATTCATCATGCTATGGATTTGATCAATGCGTGTTCATTCAGAATTGTGAAAAATTTCATTCAAGTGCTTTATGTGGAAGATTCATTTTGCATTTTATGAAAAGAATAACATCATTCTAGTTTACTTAAGTGAAAATATTGCATTAGTAGCGTCATTGGGAAGCTATAATTGCATCATCGTAAGCAATGGAAATGAAATGAAACTTCTTTTGTTGTTATAGGAAGATTTAGTGCATTTAGGAGATTTATTAGTGAAAGATTTCATTCTTTGATTGTTGCATTGATTGTGTGTTCTCTATCTCTCAATTATTGTTAAATTTCATCCAAGACCAAGATTTCCTTTCTCATATAGCTGCATGTAGGAGTTTTTTTTAGTTGACAGTGGTAGGGCCTTGTAATTGAAACCTAATTCAAAGATCAAGCATTAAAATATATTGAATTAACCTAAGGAAGCATTGAAACTTAACACTTATATTTAGAGGTCTAGTCTAGAAACATGTTCCAACGTCTTTAAACCTAGCAGTTGTCGTTTGCTTCTGCACTATACATCGCTAGTGTGGACTTGTGCTCCCTGTATCATCACGTATATAAAGGGAGACCCCACTAGGTTGCAATATTTATCCATAGGAAGCCGAGTCTACTGCCTTGTAAACGTGATACACCGAACACAACATTCGACGAGATTGCCTGCCCGTACTTCTCGGTTCGTCGGGAGGTATTTTGTAGTTCATGGTTACCTGGTAATCCTTTTGCCTAGATCATCCAGAGCAGTCATTTTGGTCTTTTTGGCTCTTTAAATTTAAAATATCGTCGAGCACTTGTCCTTTCGAGCTCGTGCAAACCGAAAGAGACTAGAGTCACCTTTTCTCCTTTTCTCAACTCTTAAAACATGAAAAGGAAAATTTTGTTTCAATGTGTTAAAATTAACTACCCATGAAATATTCCTAGTTAAAGTTATCTTCCTTAGTGATTCTTTAGGGTCGTTTCCAATGGCAACATTTCCAGAGTCTACCAGTCAAGGATTCCCCTCGGGTGGGAATCCTAGTCCTTTTCCTTCTTATGGAAATGTTGGTTCTCCTTATATGGCAACATTGTCCCTCCCTAGGATAACCATTAGTTTACCTATCTGGTTATTTTCGACCTCGGTGGTCCCGAGTGTCCCAACTCCTATCCAGCCATCTCCTTCATCTTAACCAAATCACATTGATTCTAAGGTTGACCTCTCACCTTCTTCCCTATTTCTTCATCTTCCCCTTCTACTTCGCCTGGTGAAAGTTTGAAATCTAGTAACCAGGAGGCTAAGAAGACGAAGAAGAAGAAATCAGATAAGCAAGAGGCTAACCATGCAACTGTTACTCCAAATGCACCTCTTGTAGACAAACCTTATGATCCTCCACGAAAGGTCAGATTCCCTTGCAAGTTGTGTAAGGGTGACCATCTCCTTCAAGACTATCCTAGCATTCCCAGAGTCTTAGAGGTATGGTCTCAAGACCTGAATCGACCATCCCCATCGACCATTGGAAGTCATGTCGATGCTACACCCTCGGCTAGCGATGGTAAGAAGAAGGGAAAAATTAAATTCCCCTGTAGGTTATGTGAAGGAGAGCATATTCTTCAACTTTTTCCTCTTATGGATAAAGATTCCAAATTTTTGGAAAACCTTACAGCTCCTCAACCCTAACTCCTTGTTTGTTATCAGAGACTTTCTTCTAACCCTCTCCTAATTGGTAAAGAGATTAACTTGGATTCATCTCTTACCCATCCTACTCTTATTGAGCATGACTCTCTTGTGTCTGTTCCTAATCAACCATTGGTTGAAAAGAGTGTCAACTTGTCTCCACCTTTTGTTGATCACTTTGTTCCCGAAGAGAGTGGTGATCATACTGCTCATGTTCTTCTCATCTCTTGAGATTCTCATGAATCAAAGAGTGACCCTCTCATCCCAGTTTTTCAGGAGAGTCTTTCTTCTATTCCTACAAGGCATGGGGGTAATCATATTATACCCCCACCAAGTAGTTATGTCGTCTCTTTTGATTGGATTCAATTGATTGCTTTCCACCTCCCATCTTATGTGCCTTTCCAGATCACAGTACAAGCCTATAATATGGTAGTACATGGCACTATTGTAGAAATTCTAACTGTAGATTAAACTAATTATGCAATGTACTAAAGAAAAATTGTAGTATACCTAGGGGGGTTAGTATGGGGTACAGAGGGAGGTACCCAAGGGAATAATATAATAATGGGATGGGCCATAGTAATAAATAAAGTGGTTAACCCGTATCATGTAAGGAACCACAAGTAGTTAGCAATAATGTAATAAGCCCATGGTATTAGATAGATGGTATTGAGGGAACCAAGGTAATGACCCATGGTATTGAGAGAACCATGGTAATTACCCATGGTATTGTATGTATGAGGCCTATATAGAGGCTAGAGACTCTCCATTGAGAGATGTCAAGGATTATTGTATGAACATGCATATGGCTTGTGGAGTGTTCTCCTTCCTTAAGGAGTGAAT